>OZ024918.1:26658770-26831066 GCA_964017125.1 Flabesymbios commensalis | reverse complement strand
ATCACATCAAATCCATCTTTCCTGAATTCTACTCTATTAAATGTGCGTTCTGTCGGAAAACAAAACTGTCCTTGTCACGGAACTGTAGTTTAGTTGAATACATTGAATTGCCATGTGATAATCCATTCATTGTTATTGTTTTGCTGTATAGACCGCCATTATGTGGAGGGAATATATCGAAATTCCTGGACTGACACATTGAAGACTGTCTTGGCTGTTACACCGAGCAAGGTGGTTGTTGCTGGTGATTTTAACCTCTATGAAAACAACATGAATGAAGATAATGCTGCTCGACTAAATCAGATACTATGCTTGAGACAAGCTTTGAACAAAAAATCCAAGTACCAACACATAAGCATGGACACACATTAGATTGGATCTTAACAAGATCTACAGCTATTGGTAGGTCAACCAGCAGTGACTGAAAATGTCATATCTGACCACCATACAGTGAAATTTAAAATGTATGGCATACATCATCGGCCACTAGGACAGAAAACATCATATCGCTAAATAGATATCATTGCTTTCCAACTCGATTTGTCATCTGAGCTGGAAGAGGTTATAATATCAGAAGATGAAGTGGATGACAACAGTCTACTGGACATGTACTACGAACGAGATGTACACTAATGAAGTCAAACATGAACAAACAGTAGAACGGAACAAGAGAGCCAGATTTACACAGTGGTCCAGGATATGAGAAGGAAATGAAGAGCTTTGGAGAGGAAGTGGAGAAAGAGTCAACACGAAATTGACAGCCAGCTCTACACCACTCAAGTGAAATTAGTAGGCAGTGCCATTCAGACTGCGAAGGCAAACTATTATCAAGAGAGCCTCAATAACGTTGATCCGAAAACAACATTCCAAATACTGCAGTATTTGATTGTATGTGAGAAATGTTCTATTTTTTTCACAGTAAAAATGGACAAAATTATGAAAAATATTCAAGATGTGATCACATCTGAATCAATCACTACTATACACAATACTCCCCACTTTTCACCACCAATAGTTGACAAGCGTCGTCCTACTGATGCTGCAGAACTCCAGAGAATTATCATGGCAGGACCATTTGAGTCAAGTTGTCTGGATGCATTACCAACCGCCCTTTAGAAAAAAAACACTACAAGTACATCTTCCAGTTCTTTGCAAGATCATTAACATGTCCTTAGACAAAGGCATATTTCCTGGAAGAATAAAAGCGGTAGATGCAGCTCCCATTATTAATAAAGCTTCGCTGGACCAGAATGTACTTAAGAACTCTCGACCTGTGTCTAACCTTGCATATATATACTGGCGAACTGATTGAGAAAGTAGTCATAAAAAGATTATCACAGCACATGTCCCAACATGGCTTGAACGAGCCTCTTCAATCAGCATACAGGCTTCGACACTTCACTGAGACTACTCTCATGAAAGTGCAGCATGACATTTCTAGAGAACTGGATGAGAACTGTGGTGTGGCACTGGTTCTGTTACATATTAGTTAGTACATTGCTGTATTCGACACTATCAATACCAAAGGTGTCGTTACCACACTTCAACAGCACATTGGGGTTGAGGGTACAGCCCTTGCCTGGTTTGAAGTCATACTAAGAGAACACAAAGAATCAGTATTGGAAAAACTGTACGACTAGCACGAGGTGTTCCAAAGGGTTCTATACTGCGACCAGTGCTTTTCACTGCATGTACTATACCAATAGCTGCTATATGCAGGAAGTATAATGTTAAATATCATATATATGCAGATGACACCCAGCTATATGTTGTTTTCGAGACCGCGAGCGAGCTTTAGATCGGCTCAAAAGATGCATACAAGAAATACGACCCCGGATGCTCATACACGAGCTTAAATTAAATGATGACAAGACAGAATAACTCATCGTTCAGTCCTAGCAATATGATCAGAAGTATGGGACAACCGGCCTCGATATGATTGACTTTACTTTCGAGTCAGGCACCACCGTGAGAAACTTGGGTGCTTATTTTGATGAGCACATGTCAATGAAAAAAACATGTGACAGAGGTCTGCTGCTCTGCTTATTATCACATCCGGCAAATTTGCAAGATTCGCAGATTTCTCATGTGCCAGCGCTGTAAGATCAGCTATAATGAGAAGAATTGACTACTCAAACGCCTTACTAGGAGGTTGGGCGGTCACGCAGCTTGATAGATTTCAGTGGGTACAGAACATGTCTGCTCGGCTGATTGCACTAAAACCGAAAAGTGAAAGCATCACACCTGTGCTATGTGACTTACATTACTTGCCTGTGAAATTGGGAATTGTTTTTAAACAGTGTACATATATGTATAAGGGACTTCACCTTCTTGCTCCAGAGTACATCACCAATGAGCTCAGCCTGTACAAACCAAGAAGATCTTTACGATCTGTAAATGCTGGAGCCATTTTCTCCATCAGTAAAACAAGCAAAGACATAGGAACGTGCGATTTTGCGGTCACTGGTCCACAAATGTGAAATGATCTGCCTCTGGATGTGCGAGAATCTTCATCTCTCAAAACATTTGAAAAAAGGCCTCTTTAGATGTCACTAATTTTTGTGAGAGTTGAGCAACAAGCGCTTTGACTGGCATGCCATACACGCGTTCTATAAGAACTGTATATTATTATTATTATCATTATTGTTAAAAGTCATGGGGATTCATGATGACTTTCGGAGTTTGGCAGAGACGCAAGTCAAGAGTCCATAACACTTGAAGCTGGATACACTTTTATTAGGACACAGAAGACAGACAGCTGCTTTACAATATGTACAAGAAAATGAAAACGACTCTCTCATCCAGGGTTTGACTTTAGCAGTGACTCAAAACCCCTCAGCCTTACACTATAAGCTGAATGAATTTGTTGACTCTCGCCTGAGCGAATCAATGGCCTGCGTCCACTCTCATAGTCACCCACAAAGCCAGCAACGCTCTGAAAGAGTCTCCACTATCACCAGGCAAAAAGCGGTAACTAGCCATGACAGTAACTAGTTACCGCTCTTAAGCCAAGTCATAATCACTGCGAAAAGTGAGAAGTGAAAGAGAAGTATCGCACCCAATTCTAATGGCTGTTTACCCTCTTTCACCTCTCATCAGTAAATGTCACATCACCATCTGAACCAGGCGTGGGCACGATGCTGGTCCATCACCATCGCGCCAACTACAACAAGCAAGACACAGTGTCCACATTAATGCTTCGGTGTCCCTTGTTGGTACAACGCTGGTCCACCATCTCCAGATGCTGGCCCAGCGTCGCACCAACGATTGTGCGGAAGACCACTCTTCCCGCTATTATGTTACCTGTACTTTGACCCATCTCCAAACAATCACTAACCGCCCTTGTCCTGCAATAGGACCACAACGCTGGCTCAACGTCGGGCCACTGCTATTAGTTTGCATTATGAACAAGACGTTGGCCCAGCACCGGATCAATGCTTACAACTCGTTTCATTTATATATAAATATACTTTTTTTCCCGGTTGACCTCCCGATTTGATCCGAGCTGTCAAACAGACGCTGTCTTTATTACAGCAAACAAATTAAAACGTGATGACAGCCGTGCATGGTTTTGACAATTATAAATTGAATATAACAAATATCAACTAAATATCCTTATCTATAATAACTAGGCAATTAACTACAATCAAATATTGCACTAGCATCGTGTTATAAGCATATAATTTGTTAGCAAATTTCCAAGATATATACCCGAAAACATGATATTTCCCGATTTGTGCACAATATCACTCTGGGAAGCTGGGCTGATAGTGTGTACATGTCAAGCCAACATTTCCTGTCGATCGAGTTTTTAATTGAACTCACCTCAGGAGTTGTTTGACGCCTGTCATAAAGTTGGTCCTCTGTATAGAGGCGGTGAGACTCGGAGGAGAGGGAGGTAGTTTGGGGAAGTAAACAATGAGTAGAAGGCAGATCAAAGCCGACCACCCAAATTCTATAAAATAAAATGTCTAATTAATTAGTTTGATAAAAATTATGGCTGAATTATGTGAATAAAAATTCTAAGAGATACAAAAGATTATAACTAATATGGTTGATGTATCATGAGGACGATAAACCTGAAAGTGTTGGTTCACATAATAAATCACAACCTTATTGCACAATGCACTTACCTACGTACATATACTTCCTAATTCCACCAACAATAGCTGAGAAATAAAGAGAACAAGACAATGAAACACATTTAAAGCTATACATTAATGTTACCTTTACTTGGATTAAAACGCTTTTGCTTAATCTGAATGACAATGAAATAAAAATAACATGAGTGAACCTACTTGTATTACAGGACGGCAATGTTCTGGAAAATAAATAAGGAAGTAAGCTATCTCACAAGTGGTTTTATTGAATATTTGTCATTACTCAATAATTGTGATGTGGACAAAAGTATTTCCAGAAAACACATTGACCCGACGTTGGTTTACTGTTGGCGAACGTGGTAGACGGTGGGCCAGCAGTAAACCAACGCTGGTTCAACGTCTCATGTTTGCTGGGTTATTTCTTAATTTAATAAATATCTGTTCTATTATAAAATATCACAGTACCGTATATATATGGCCTGCTAGATTTACAATGACACTATCAAATAGGATGATGTTGATCTATAGATTTGTATGTCTCTCGTGGATCTCTCATAAAATACGTATTGTGGAATTAAGCCGAGATATCGTTACCTTGATATTAACGTGTAATATCTGTCACAATTAAAGTGACCATTTAATACAAATGAGCAGACACATACTTACTGGTTGCAATCTTCTACCATAGATGGACCTGTATAAAAGGGAGAATACAGTATATATAAATATAAGGTGCACATATTTCGGGATATCCCAACAAAGACGAGACTTTGAAGCAGTGTTGGTTTACTGTTGGCCCAACATCATAGGCAGTGGTCCAAGAGTGAACTACTGATCATTGTGTAAAGAGTTTTAGTGAGGACGCCGTTTCCAACTCTTTCTACACCAATGTAGTAATTTATGCGTACGGTAGTACCATGAAAAAAAGGTTTTACAGTTACCCTGGTAGTTCCGAGGACGTTTTTCACAACGTCCTTGGTAAAACCGATGAGCGAATTTTATTATAAATTTGAAGTTATAACTAGTTATACTTGAACATATTATGATCTAGATTACATATTGGAATGAATCATATGATCTGATTTTTACAAATAGGGCCTATAATTTTTAATAATTTTTACTCAGGCCTAGGTAAAGCGCTTACAGCATTTACAATTATTTACTATTATTCTTTATTTGATAACAAATGCTTGAGCTGTATTGCTATGTTTATTGAAATGACATATAGGCGCTTATACATATTTTTGCAGACTTCCATATGTCGATAAAATTACTATCTATCATGTATAAAATACATGTAATAAGATCGGGAGGTAAATAGTGTACACAATATGGTGTTATTTTTCTAACTCGTCAACAGACCTAAAATAAACGCGACAGCTACGCCCATGCCGTTCATCACAGTCGCAAAGGCTGTGGCGCTGGTTCTCTGATGAACAGGGAACCAGACTGCAGAAAGTGCAGGAGGACCTGCCATTGCCACCGGACCCCCAAGACCATTCAGCAACTGTCCTATGTGAGTCAACCTGGGAAAAACAAATACTCATGATTAACCAGTTCAAAATGGACGCATCATGTGTGAAATGTTCCATTCTAGCTAAATGTATAATTTAGTGCAATGCATGTGAGTGTTGTTTAACATCAAAATATTGTGATTATGTTGCTTTAATGATTGGCCAACATCACAAGATTGACCCAACTGGTGGACCATGATTAAAAGAAGATAGGGTAGACGGCTTAAATTTGTTGGACAGCCGTGATGACAATGTAACTATTTACCAGTTTACTAACAGTTAAGCTTCACTATAGGGTTACTATCTAATCAACGATTAACATTATTCTTATTTTTTATAGACATACATGCAATTCTGTATTCATATGACGACGATTGAAGGGGCTTCGCAACAACGTACGACTTATGTCCACTTATTATGAAAAAAAAATCAGGTAATTGTATTACGCAACGAAGTAACTTACATAAACAGATAAACAAACAGATTAAATTTGGTTAGTTGCCTGATTTGTAGAAAAGAAAGGCGTCATTGTTTGAGGTCATTCATCAGGTTTTAATTGCTATTGGCGATCAATCGACTACAACCAATTGCCAATTAGTCTTATTATCAATTAACCATTGCAAATAAACCTAATTAGCGCCACTTCGCACGAAAAAAACGCATAAATAAATTGCTAGGAAACAGCTAATTACGGCTGTCATATAGGGGCCTTTGTATGTACGGTAATTCAGGAACAACATCTCTGATAACATTACTATACGTAATACGTAGGCTAATATTATATTGACCTAATATTGGACAAATACAAATACGTGTTTATTTTAATTGGGCCGGGCACATAACACACATTGGTGCGGTATTGCCTGGGCCAATGCAATATTGCTTATTCTGTATTGGCCTGAGTTTTGGTTACCCTGATGACATCGCAAGGCTCTGACACAGTGACCTCTTTTCTTAAATGTAATAGTTCTGTGGCGACCACACTTGCAGATTATCGCGCCCGAGTTCGAACCGGACGGAATCGCTGATCGACGAGTCAGCACTTCCGCCCGGCTCACGCCATGTGCTGCGCTCGTTTTTCGTGCGAAGTGGCTGCGCTCGTTCACTCTTCCACCGACCTTCTCGGAAGCCAGACGTGTAACTGCGTCATCTACATTCAGCCGCGTGGCTGGATAGCCGCCCCCTGTCGCACGGGACTAAGTAGCACGTACATATCTGACGATGTCTACACGAACATGGAATGAATAAAGAATCATCTATTTTGACTGAGTTTCTGCAGCGAACCATCACTTGCTGACCGGGCAAGACACCACGATCAAGTTTGGGCCTGAGACGATGGTCGCGTCCATTGACTTGTCGAGCATTCGGCAACGTCAATGGTAACCCTCGCCCAGACCACAATAGCTCTAACACGATCAAAAGTTTACGCCTGCTGAAAATGGCCTAGTATTCGTAGGCAAATATTCTTCTCAATTTCATAGCATCCGAGTTTCTTGGTAGGCAGCTCGAGTGTCGTTTTTACATAGCTGGCTGTGGAAACAAAATAGCGGTCAGTTTCACTGGGCCTCACTCAGTAAATGAGTTAGGTGGCCCAGTCATACCAGGTAAGTTTTGGGCAGTTATAGAGGCTATATACCGGATTTGTAACGGCTGTTAGATAGCAGCCACTAAAAAATGATTTTGGCCCAATCACGTCATGTTTACTTGGAAACCAACATTCAATTTGGTTCAACGTCTTGTTTGTTGGGAGAGGGAGGGGGAGGGGGGGGGGAGTTACCAGGTAAATGGAGTTGTGCTGAATGTGATGCATCTGAGGCCAGTACCAGCGACCACCAGGACTGCTGACGAAACAGATGCCCATCTCATGCCTAAACAAAAAGTGAATTATCAGTATAATAACGAAGCATAAGGCCTACACAATTTGTCAGTGAGATCTTATACATAGATATGGTGTATACGCTTCCAAACAGACATACCACATAATATTTTATCGACAACAGTAGAAGTCACTCCTGACTTAAAAAAAGGCTAGCACTGCTCTGCAAAACCAAAACACAATATCTGATTTCTAGTAAGTAGATACTGCCTTGTGGCTTTTCAGAATAACTATTATAGCTGTCGGTCTGCTGAGATATTTTTGTGGGTCATCACGTGGTGTTTGGAAAGATTCCAGCGACATCTACATGACATTGCGGGATATGGTCTTGTTAACAGCTTACAACGTAAGATAAATGTTTTATATAATGCATCATGTATTCTTGGCCTGGAAGTGCATGCGGGCAAATCAAACATTGTTGTGTTTCGTAATGAAGGTCAATTGGCTGCAAACGAAAAATGGCATATCGGTACAACTGATCTTAACGCTGTGTCAGAATATACATATTTGGGAATTGTCATGTCAACTCGCCTAAGCTCAACCTGTATTTAAAACCATTTAGCCACAAGGGCCCGATCTGCAGTAGCTGAGATAGATAAATCTCTAAGACACTTACATTATCTTGAATTGGAAGTTTTGATTAACATTTTTGATACACAGGCTAAGCCAATTTTACTTTATGGTGCTGAGGTATGGGGTATGTGAAATGATACATCTGTCATTGAAAATGTTCATTTAAATGGTTTGAAACGATTTTTTAATGTACCTTTTATAACACCCAACGCACTGGTCATTGGTGATACTGGCAGGCACGAATTGTATATAAGAAGTACTATCTGCAGCATTAGATATTGGCTGAAAATTCTAAAAATGAAGAATTCTAGGTATGTGAAAAAGGTATATAACATGATGTTAAATAGGAGTACTGCAAACAGTTGGACTAATCAAATAAAAGATGTTTTATATAATTTCAATCTGAGCGAATATTGGGAAAATCAATTGGTTGAAAATGAAAGAGATTTTCTGTACATAGTAGAAAATAAATTGATAGAAATTAGTGACAATAAATGGTCAGCCTGCATAGCTAGGAGTAATAGATGCAGTGGATATATGACGTTTAAGCTCTACAGGTTCGAAGAAGATTACCTTAAAATAATACGCACTCGGAAACTCAGAAAACTAGTGACATGCTTCAGGTTGGGAGTGAGTGATATTTTTGTACATAGAAATAGATTTGATAACAGCGCACAATTTGTATGTCCACTTTGCACTGAGTATGAAGAAGATGAGGTGCACTTTATACTACAATGTCCTGTATTTCATGATATACAATTAACATATTTAAGACCATTTGACAGCCCACCAAACAATCACACTTTTGTACGATTAATGTCATGCGATGAACCCAAAATTATTCCAAGCTTGAGCCTTTTTATTCTCTATGCGTTTAAAAGAAGACATGAATATTTGTATGGTAATATTGTTTAACTGTTATAAAAAAAATGACCATTGTATAGCACATGAAATGAATCGGGCTTTAGGCCACCTTTGTGCACATGTAGGCTAAAGTGGGCCAGGAGAACCTCCTGAGGATGGTGAGATGATTAAGATGACACTGTCCTCCAGACACAGGATTCAAAATTCTAGCCCTGGCGGTCTGAGGCCGAGCACGCTACCTCTCGGTCACGGAGGCTCCCCACAATACTGACTTTCACACGTGGATGGGGAAGAAACATTTTTGTTTCTTTCAAACCGCCGAGACCGGGAACCGAACCCCGAGCTCTGGCGTGAAAGGCAGCGGTGCTAACCACTACCCTAGGGCCCCTGCCCTGTATAGCACATACTGTTATAATAATATTGTTGTTGAATGTTTTGAAAGGGCCATTGGCCTATTAAATAAAAACTGCTACTACTACTAAACTCTCGCCCCACAGAGTGGGCTATTCTTACCTTTGACATCCATGATCCACGCAAATATTGGACTGCCAATAAAGTAGGCAATACAGCCCCAGTTGTTCATAAAGGCGATGATTGTATCTGACCAATTGAACACCTTTACTGAGTTTGTAAGGGGACCCCATGTGTTCCACACTCCCCCTCGTGTAAAGGCGAAAAGAGAAAACAGCAGCAGTATGTACCAGCGCCGTCTGTAGACGATGAGCGCTTCCGTACTCTCCTTCTCTTCGTTATCGTCAGCTGTTACATCGGCTTCAGATTTTTCGCTGTCGACACTTTCTTTGAGAAGTTCATCTTCACATTGTATGAGAAGTTTATCTTCTGTACTCTCTAAATCCATGACTATTACAGTCATGTACACGCGGATTCTCGCAGACGACACAATCTAGCTCGTTAACCATTAGCGAATGCCATCTGATCTGGCAAAATGTCATTCCATCTAAAATAAACAACACATCACACATATTTATTCCAACCTAGCTTAAATATGTGTAATTTGGAAAGCGTATGCCAAGATATAAAATCTCTAATTTTATGGATGACAATTAAACACTCAATTCGTTTGCCTCAGCAAGTTGTAGTAATTGTCTCCAGATTAAGTACCCACCCAGTAAACACAACACATTTCTATAACATTTATACAATGTTGGACGTTGGGCCGACGTCGTATAAATTTTGTACAAATGTTTTGTGTTAACTGTGTATTTATCTGTATTTTACTACGTTATTTTGTTAACAAGACTAGTAGCCACGGATATACGATTTTTTTTCTCTGTGTAAGTGCAATTGATTCACAATTGTTCATTCCATCGCTTTGCAATTTGAGGGTGTGTTCACCCGTCATGCCAACGGAATTTGACAATGGCACGAATCAGATTCAATAATATGGCTGCCGATTGGATTTTATTTTAGGTCTTGTTTGACTAGAGAGTTGTTATCCATAATTATTTTTGCCCTCCCAACTTTGCAGACCAGTTTGAAAATCGCGCTGACGATTATTTAGTATGGCGGCTAAATTTTAAATGTATTTTTCCATTTACGAATCGAAGAAATGAACAGAAACATAACAAACAAGCACTGCATTAACGGATTCTCACACATTCGTTCATTTTATACTACATTTGTGGTGAATGTTATCAGTATGAAAAGCATCACATCCCAGCAAACGTTGGTTTACTGTTGGACCAACGTCGTAGACGGTGGGCCTATAGTAAACCAACTCTGGGCCAACGTCTTATATTTGCTGGGATCCCCACTCCTCCTCCGTTATATTCCATGGAATGGTTGTTACATTTACCGCTTAAATGTTATACAGTGACGTAGTTTGCATTTTCTAACTGATGCATTTTGCTACAAACAGTAACCACTAGTATCATTCCAATATGGCTCTTCGTGCAAGCCACATTTCCATCCCATTCTGTAGAGATTTGGTGCGAGACAAAGGGCATGTTCATATTATTTTACAAAATAAATACATAAATATCAACTGCACTGTAGGCCTATAGAAGACGACATTTAATAGCTACATTCTGGTGCAGTGGTTCGGAGATCGCGGGTTCATCCTCCGCTCTGGTATTCAGGATTTGTTTTTTCGTACAAGTTACGATATATCGTAGGCTTCGGATTGGTCGAGATGTCCATCTCGACCAATCCGAATTCTACGATATTTCCAAAGAAACAGAAGTTTCTTCCCCGTTAACTCGTAACGATTCAATAATGTGGGGAGCCTCAGTGACCGAGAGTTAGCCTGCTCGGCCTCCGACCGCCAGAGCTCACCATCTCACCATCCTTAGGGGGTTCTCGCGGCCCAGTTCAGGCTAGTTATATATGTGCACAAAGGTGGCCTAAAGCCATTCACTCATTAATTCTGGATAGATTTAGCGTGGAACAAGGGCTTGTTCAAATAATTTTACAAAATAAATACTTAAAGGTACATACTTCGAAGTAACCAGAATATAAAATTAGCTATAAGGCCTGGTTTGTCTATTATTGATATTTATTTTGATCAATATCGCCGCCAAAAGGACTTTAAAACGCAGTATTGTCATTCAACAATTCTCTACTGTGGCCCACACTTAGCGTGGTATCATAGATCATGCATGTCATGTGCTGATCATGTGATGTAGGCTTGTCTATTTCTGACAGCTCAGTAAGCAAACAAGCATGACAAGCAATGACAGAGTCATGATCATAGGCCTAGGTTTATGATTTTTCAAGTGAGCCTAGCGTTGTTCAAAGTCGAGCAGTCTACAGTACGTTATTACTGTTAGATGATATGTCTTACTTGAATTGAGATAGGAACCTATATAGATCATGTAGATAGAAGCCCGATGCTGTCTGCGACAAACTCGACACCAATGTGTGGTCAGCTGCAGCTACAACTGCGTTGGCAGGTTATGTAAAGCCCGCGCTGCCGCCAGACACCACGTGATATGATGTATACACGCGCCATATGTGTGGTGTGTGGCTGACCGCCCTGAGCTGTCAAAACTCTCAGGCGTCTGTTCCCATAGACACAGAGATGACGATGAGTTGTTGTCTGGTGGCATTTTAAGTGGGTGTTATAGTGGGCCTAGTCCAATATTATAAATTAGATAAAAAAAGATTGCTCAGAGAAATCATTCACTATCGCTCCGCAGAGACAGCACTACATGCAGCATGCCCTCAGCATCTCGTTTCTGTGACGGGCTGTGACCAGCTACCTCTGTCATCACCATATATGGTACGCATAATCAGTTACTGTGGGGTTTTACTGTGTAGTAGACAACTGGCCACTACTATAGGCCTACACGAGTTGTAGGCCTATATCATTTATGTACACTTATCAGTTTATACCCTACCTTAAAATACACTGTGTGCATTGGAAAATAAGAAAACACCTTAGTTCAATAATAATAGCCTTGTCTTTTGAAATGTGTTGGTTCTCAGTAGTAGGCTTGGTCACGTGGGTTGATTTGTCTTGCGTCTTATGTTGTCTTGCGTCTTATGTTGTTCAATCAGGGGAAGGGATGTGGAGTTATATAGGGTATTGTGGGCGAATATAATTGATATTGTTGAATAGGCCTTGGGCTAGATGCCGATTGACGGATTTCAACACACCCCACATTGTATAATAGCAACAGAGATTCCCCTCTTGTTTGATGACATGTGGATGGTGTGGATGGTGTGTTTACAACTGAACTGTTGTGTCCTGCTCGCTCGGCTTTCGTACGCCACGTTCACGTGACTAAAATTAGCATATGGCGTGTTTACACAAATTTAAATGGCGACAGTTTGAATATCATTCGGCGATACAATCATTAAAACATATTATATGAGAGTCCCGAATGAGGCAGTATGACCACATATATGCGGCAATTTGTATCATAATTAAACTGAAAGTCATGTTTTGGAAACTCTATACCAGAATATACTTCAATGTAGGAACCTTTAAATGGCAACTGCATTGTACAGAAAACGACATTAAATACCTATGTTCTGAAATATAGAAAACACTTATTAAAATATACACATAATAATACAATACACCACTTACCACAAGCGAAGAGTGATTTAGTTACATATAGCGGAGAAAGAGTCATGTGAGCGATAAACTGTTTTGATCATATGATGCACTCCACTTTGACCCGGTATTATTGTACTGACAGGTATGCCGTAATGATCAGATAATCATAAACATAATAATTACTAGGCCCATCAAAGTGGAATTTAAAATAAACGACTAATACAAGGAATAATTGGAGCGCAAAATATTTCTAGGAAAATTCTCAAGATCACTACAAGGTATTATTTAACAGTGAAATTGGACGCGGCTTTACTGATGTATTTTTTGTTTGTTTATGGTCGGCTCTTTGTCTATTAGCGAATGTGATGTTTTTCTATTTTTTTGCGAATGTTTAGAGCGGGTTCGGGTGTTTCCGAACACCTAAGCCTCTGCACTTGATGATGTCTGGTGTCCCCATTTGTCTATCAGCTCCCCACGTGACATCAGTTGATGAATGAAACTATGATTGATGACGTAATTAACCACGTGCACGGCCATTCATGAATCTGAAAGTTGTACAGGAGTTGTAACGGCGGGTATACTCGAAATAGAGGGGGTAATGTCGAACACCAAGTAGGGTATAATCGAGCACCCACCCATTTTTTAATCTAAGGAGG
The DNA here is from genome assembly GCA_964017125.1 of Flabesymbios commensalis. Classification (NCBI taxonomy): domain Eukaryota; kingdom Metazoa; phylum Annelida; class Polychaeta; order Terebellida; family Flabelligeridae; genus Flabesymbios; species Flabesymbios commensalis. The sequence goes on along the minus strand of OZ024918.1, from coordinate 26,817,459 downwards.
AAATAACCAGTTTAGAAGCAGGAACATGCGCAGTATACTCAAATATGATACAAATAGAATCAATGCCAATTGTAATTCGTCCACAAAAAAAAATATAAAACAAAAAAATATTAGGAAATGCCACTGTTCGAGATTACCCGAATCTGTTGAAATCTGAGATTTTTTTTTTATAGTTTCTTTCAAATTACTTTCCAAACCCACATAGTAACGTCACAACCGTTTGCAGGCCTACAAATTGCTCCATTGATGTATTTCCTTTCGCAATGACGCAATCGCTGTGAAACTGTGGTGTAGGCCCTATAGGCCTAGTGTTCGTAATTAGACGAAACCAAATTAATTGATGGGTCTATTTCCGAACACGTCCCAAATGATAAGGCTATCATGACCATTGCCTGGCGAGCCCGGCCAATTTCATTTATGGCTGGGTATTGGCCAAGGTTTTTAGTCACGTGACCATCATGGCTGTGCTATTGAGGCCAGTGAATAATTTTCCGGGTCAAGTCATAGGAAATGCGTCAAAGGGGAAATACAATACTGTGAACAACTCTTCATCCGGGGAAGTGACCTTTCAAAAATGTCTGAAATCGGGGATTAACCTATTTTCATCTAAAAATAGCAACAAGTCACAAACATTCGCCACTGGGGCATACCAGAGGCTAGCCGTGGTCCAGGCGACTCGCTCGCCGATCAGCGCTAACCAGAGGCTACATGAAGCTCGGCCACGCCGCGTAGTGTGGCTCTCGGAGCCGGAGTATCATGACCAAAAATGTTTTTTTGATGTTTTTATATCTAGGAGGTGCATTGCAAGGTACATTTTCCCATATAAATAATAATTCCAGGATTGATAATACATATCATAAATAGACCATTACCTTCCGTGTAATTACCCTAATTTTTAAAGACTTGTCTACTTTACGACATTTTGAAAGTGACTTTTTAAAATAGCAAAATTAATGGATATGAAATTGGTCCATAATAACGGTGCGTGATAGAACAGTCACGCACAACGGGCAGCTCTGCCTGACACAATTTATTCATGTCTAGCCAGCAACGGGATGAAATACATTGGCAATGTTCGAAAATACCCCCCCCCCCCCGTTCGGAAATACCCGAACCCGCTCTACTACATAGTATTCAAGTCATAGTTGTTTGCGTCCTAGTTTGAAAACAACAGATCGCCAAATGATGCGTACAGATTATGCTGCTTCTGGAATGAAAGGTGAGTCAAAATAAATATTTATTAAGTAGACCCTTGAATACAGCCGAAGTTACTGTATGTATGTCAAAGACTGACCCTTATCAAGGTCAGTACATGACATTTGTCAACATACTTATTTAAATATGAATTGTCACAAAAAGATGTTTTAATTAATCTAATAATCTAGCACCCCCCCCCCCCCCAGAAATCAAATGGTGCGTCCCTAATGAATCGCTTACTCCGAAAATTTCATTCGATTTAATAAATTGATTTTAATTTTTAATTATTTAATTAACGATTATGTGTGAGTTAATAAAATTATATTTATTATTAATACAAAATAGATATATATTTGTCACAGACGCGAAAAACGACGGACTGTGATATTGTAAAAAAATATTTACAATTTCAAAAAGTAGGCCTTTTTCATGTAGCCATTTCTAGCATGGCATTGCGCCATGCTGTCCTTCTTGACCGTCATGTTGTTATTCGTACACTGGGAATCATGCTGCTTTTTAGACTATTGCGGGCGTGACGAGTTAATCCTGTTTAAACACTATTCCTCGATAACGCCTTATACATGTTATAAGTGTTCACGAGGTTACAGGTCACTGGTCCTACGGGCCATTGGTCCTGCGGGCCATTGGTCCTACGGGCCATTTGTCCTACGGGCCATTGGTCCTACGGCAGGGAATAATTCGTCTGGTCAGTTGAATCAATGTTGTGTTGATGTTGAACCGACGTCGTAAACAATTGACAAGCATTATGTTCTTTCACCTATCCTCACCCTTGAAAAACAACCCCCAGAATCCAGAATGTATAATGATCTAGTCAATTATTCATTATATCATCCTTATGCGCAAATAATTGAAAATTAAAATCCTAAATGTCTTAAATGTACTTCATTATCAGGTTTATTTCATAGTTATTTCAAGCTAAAACTCAAGGTCAACTTGTAGAAACAGCCAAAATAAAATATTATTTGCAAAATATTTTATGTCATCACTAATACCACATACATAGAATCAGAATATATTTTTCTTGCGAAAAGACAGCAAACCATTGTGTTTATTCTATTAAGCATAATATCAGCCACAATCTAAGGCGAATTCCCCGGTGAGATGATCGTGAACTGTTCATGAACATTCATGCAAGTTCGTGAAAAATAAATGAGACTTTTATGAAAGTACATGAGATCATGAACTTATTCTGTTCATGAACTCTCACTTTGTTCATGAACATGGGTTGTTCATAAACGGTCATAATCTCAAACCATAATCTCAGAAAAATCATGAACCAGATAGTCAATGAACATTGATGAACGTTTATTAAATGTGTTCATGAACTATTCAGGAATGTTCCTGAACAAAAATGAAATGAATCGGGCTTTAGGCCAACTTTGTGCACATATAGGCTAAGCTGGGCCGGGAGAACCTCCTGAGGATGGTGATATGATGGAGATGACACTGTCTTCCAGACACAGGACTCGAAATTCGAGCCCTGGTGGTCTGAGGCCGAGCACGCTACCTCTCGGTCACGGAGGCTCCCCACAATATTGACTTTCACACGTGGATGGGGAAGAAACATTTTTGTTTCTTTCAAACCGCCGAGACCGGGAACCGAACCCCGAACTCTGGCGTGACAGGCAGCGGTGCAAACCACTACCCTAGGGCCCCCGCCCTGTTCCTGAACAACAAATGAGACATTCATGAACTGTCATCTCAGTTCATGAACGACCATAAACTCAAATAATTCATGAACCAGATAATTAATAAACATTCATGAACGTTCTTAAAATGTGTTCATGAACTATTCATGAATGTTCCTGAACAACAAATGAGACGCTCACGAAATCGAGGTCGTTCATGAACGACCAGGAACTCAGATGGTTCAATGATGAACCAGATAAGCCAGCAACACTTAAACTAAGTTCACGAAGTTGACAAACTAAGTTAGTGTTGATGTTCATGAATGTTCACGAATAATTGTTCATGAAAATCTAACAACTTTCAAGTCTTTTGACCTGTAAAATACATATAGTTGATCGGGGACTATATTTTTTTGAGGTTACTTCTTACCTAAAAGTTTGTTAAATAAATAAAGATATTTCTCCCTTCACACTATTACACAGAAATGAACAGAAAACTGAGAAACTAATTATTTTAAAATACTATGTATTCTGTGGTTGATAATTTAACTCAGAAAATCTTAATTTGCTAATTAATTAGTTAATTAGCCATTGCGTAGTTGACATCGTACTCGCAAGGGTAATTAGGCTGTCATTCACCACAGTTCATGAGCTTTCATGAACAAACCATGAACTAAATTGAGATTTCATGCTCATAAAAATTCATCATGAACTTTAATGAGCTGGCCATAAACTGAATTAAGACTTATCAAGCTCATAATATTTCGTCAAAATTCATGAAATTATCTCATGAACTTTCATGAATAAGCTATGAACTGAATTGATCCCAACAAGTTCACAAAAATTCATGACTGTTCATGAAACTCTCCATATGACATCCATGAACTAAATATTGAACAACATTAGTTCATCAAGTGTTCATTAATATTCATGATTTGTCATGAACTGTTTTTGATGAACCATTGATGAATGTTCTTGACTGTTCATATGGTCAACGTTCATCACTTGATGAACTTCATCTCACCAGGGAATTGAGCCAATGAATGTATTAAAATAGCAAAGGAAGGTTGATCCAACATTGGCTCAAGGAACTGTTTTAGCAAACACCAGATTAAATCTATTGTTTCCAACATGATGATCAATCACAACTTCTATTATACACACAGAATAATGATTGATTATCATACAATAGAAGTACGTCTAGTATACGTTACTGATACACAACACTGACGCTATACAAACGCTATGTCATACGTTGGAACACGTTACTACACGTTACACACACGTTACGGGTAAGTTAAAACGTACGGCAACGTAGACCTATGCTGACGTGTTAGGCTATTTTTTGTACAAGTCGGCATACGCAGCTGCCCCATACGCAGCAGTGTGACAGCCCCATACCATACAGCGACGTGTAATCGCTATTAAAACACCCAAGTTTCCCCTCAGTGGTTATCACATTATTTTTTGTAAAAAATGGCTTTACTTGAGGACTTGAAGTGATATCATTGTTGTGATAAATTAGAATACCCAGCATAAGGGGTTGACGTTAATGCCGATCCGCCGTCTGCGACGCCTGTCCAACATCAAAACAACGCTGGCTCAGCATATTGTGCTGGCTAATTAGTGTTATGCATATCGAAAAGCTGGAAGCAAAATGTCATAATTCGAGACGTTGAACCAATGTTGGCTTAATGCTGGCTCAGCGTCGACTCTCAACAATCCAGCAAACGCGACGGGGGCGTGATGATGGCCACGTGTCTCCAGAGGAGCAAACATATTGTGAGCAGCAGGCTATCTAGAGACACAACCATTTATCAGTGTTAGTGGATTCACAACACTAGATAGCACCTAACTCTGCTAACATCAATAACTTTAAAAATGGTTACATAATATGTTAAAATTATTTATTGGGTACACCATACAACTTTTTACAATGTCAATAATAAATTGTTGTTGTTCGTGTTACACACATAGCAAATTAAATAATACACATTACCAGTAATAAAACAGACACAACATTACGTCCTTCACAACAACCTCGTTTATATTAGTCACGTTGTAGCTGGGCCCTATTTTTATATATCTGTTCTCACTTAGTAAAATATTTTAGTTTATTTTACAAAATTGTTACCATGGCAATGACGTTTTATTTTGAAAAAGTGCGAGGTAATAATTTGTCATGTAAGACGTTGATTTTCAGTTGCGAGTCACTGCGATTGCAAAAATTATTTCTACCTTCCCCACATATATGTCCTGTAAATATATATATTGAACAATATCTGATATGTTCATGATGAAGAAAGGGTACATTTTTCTCACTGTTGGTTTTTGCTTCATCATGGTATATTTTTGACTTAACAAAATAATTTATAATATTTGTGTAATTAACATTTTTTCAAATCCAAGCAATATATTATATATAGACCCCTATAACAAGATAGCCAGGTGAAATTAGAGTTATTTCAAAAGCTGATTTACCAGATAAAATTAGGGTTCTGTCACAAGCAGTAGGACCAATGGCCCGTAGGACCAATGGCCGGTAGGACCAATGGTCTAAACGTAGGACCAATGGCCCGTAGGACCAATGGCCCGTAGGACCAATGGTCTAAACGTAGGACCAATGGCCGGTAGGACCAATGGTCTAAACGTAGGACCAATGGCCTGTAGGCCCAATGGCCCGTAGGACCAATGGTCTAAACCTAGGACCAATGGCCCGTAGGACCAATGACACGTAGGACCAATGACCCGTAGGACCAATGGCCCGTAGGACTAGAGATCCGTCCCCGTTGACGAAGGCCGCGTGTTCACACCTATAGTAGAAGAGCTAGTTCCCGTAGGACCCTTCTTTTAAGGCCCAGTCACACATACCATCACGCACGTCCAGCGCACAGAAAATGGAGAATTTTGGTCAGTGCGTTGTGATTCGCTGGGCGTGCGTCAGAATTCGTCAATGATTTGACGAGAACGCCGGATGAACGTTTATTCATTTATTGTGTGCGTCAACCTCTGCGCACACTTTCTGCACGCTCAAAAATGTGAGCGTTTTTCCACGTGTGGCTGTAGACGCCAGAAGAAGAAGAAGAAGAAGAAGAAGTGTTTATTCAACCATAAAAAAATAGTAAATGAAAGATGAGTGAAATAAAATTTACAGGGTGGTTTGGGAGACCTCCATTAAGACCACAAGGTCGCTAGCATGGAGGCCACCCATGATATCATCTATATAAACATATAACATTTTGAAGTTATGAGTAGTAAACATATGAGCTATACATGTGAAGTGAGCGAATATAATAGCTTTACTATACAGTTTAACCTATAGACGTAGTAGTTATATAAAAAATAAAGTATGAAAAAATAAACTTTGATTCTGCCGTGCAAAACCAAAAGGCAGCATCTGCCTGCTTTACAAATAGGCTGATCCTGCCGTTTGGCTCCACAGAGCAGAATTCACTAGTTCAAATTGATACTGCATACATAGCGGTTTGAGATATTACAATCAGTAGCATATGTGTCTAAAAATATAAATTTGACATACGTTGAAAACCCGTTAAAACTATGAGTGTGTACTTTATCGGTTATTGATCGTGGCATGCTATTTACAGTTTTTGTTAATTGATATCGAACACAAGCTTTGGCAAAATTATGTTTTACAAAAGGTATGCGTAATTTATGTTGATTTCTTGTATTATGAGCATGGATTTCAGAATTGAGCCTAAGATTAAATACATCAAAGTATTTTGGGAGTAAATTATGCTCGTATTTAAAGTAACATTTTAATAGTTGAAGGCGATATATGTCGTTTATTTTTAGGAGGTTCAATTCTTTAAATATCGGATCTGTGTGAGACAGGCGAGATTCCTTACGTATTATTCGTACTGCTCTTTTTTGCAATTTAGAAACTCGACTGTTTTCGCTGCCCCATAAAAGAATGCAATAGTTAATATGTGGTATTATTAGAGAATTGTAGATATTAATGAGAATATTTTGAGGAAGGGTGAATTTTAGTTTGTTCATTATACCTATTATTCTGACTATTTTATTTGAGACTTTGTTTAAATGATTTTTCCAAGTAAGATTCTTGTCAATGATCACCCCTAAAAAGTTAAAATTATCAACACATTCAATTTGTATTCCATTTATTTTGACAATTGGTAATTTAATTTGTTTCTGTGGTTTTCTGAATATCATGAATTTCGATTTAGCAGAATTTAGTGATAATTTGTTTACTTTCAACCAAGTGCTTATTTCTGCTAATTCTTTATTCAATTTGTTATTTTTGTTGAGATTGCTGAAATTAGCGAATAGTGTAGAAGAGCGTCAGACCAGCGCTAGCGAGCACAAGTAGAGCACACGCTCTAAATTCGTTGTGTTTTTGTTGACAGAGGTTTGTATCGTGTGAAAAACCACCTCAAATGATTAAAAATAAAATGTCGTTCTTCAGAGCTCTGAGGGTTAGGCTGCAAAAATAACACAGTCACAGCCTGTTGCTCAAGCGCTAGGCGAACTGGCGGCGTGTTCCCAGCGCCTGTTTTGAGCGCTCATGCAGCGCAGGGCATGCGCGTTGCCCGCAACTGCCCGGTGCCCTCAACGGGCAGCCATGTGATATAAAGCAAATGTATTTAGCGTTGATATGACGCTGTTCTAGCGCGCCCTACGTGTTTCTGGCGGTCTTCTGGCGTGTACATTTATGCGTACAATATTTTAAACATCCCCAACTTTCTTTGGTGATTAGAGGGCGCACAAAAATATGCGTGGCGTTAGTGCAGCGCGCTCCACGAACAAATAACGAGTGTTGATGCACGACAGACGCACGACAGACGCTCTAGCAAAAAATAATCAATTTTTAGTGCATGGGTCGTGCATCGACTATGTGTGACTGAGCCTTAGGGCTAGAAAAAACTCAAAAATGCTGGCACTAAGCGCGCATATAGCGCCCAACTAACGTGTTCCTAACGCATGTCCATCAAAATGCTTTCTAACTTATCCGTGCCTTGTGCTGGCGATGCGCGATGTATTCGCTAACTTTGCGCCCTGCAAACGCGCAACGCGGTGGCGAAACGCTGTGTATTCGCTGATTTATACACCTGATTTATTTATAACACGCTGTATAATTGTCTTAAACTCGCTGGCTCTTCTCATATCCTGACAAAATTCATGGGCGCACAACGACGCACTGCTCTAATTTTAGTCACTCAAGGCGTGGGCTGTGCGTCGTGTATGTGTGACTGGGGTATAAGGAGTTGGTACAACCCAACATACTGACAAAATCTGATTGTATATTATATTAGAGCAAACCTCCTTGGTCATTTATAGGGTGGGCGTAAAGTAGAATTGTGGTATCAGTTGTTTTGTACAGCCCATTTCCTAACATATGGGGTGTTTTTCGCTATGTTTTTTAAAGTGCAGGGCAAGTTCGGAAAATAGCCATATCTTTGCAATGAATGAATCAATTCTTACACTTTTGATATAAATACACTCAGTATTCAATAATATATACCAACATTGACCAAGTCACATCTCAACAGTAAATCCGCAGAAATTATACTTCGTGTTTTGGCTGAAAATGCTTTATATTACCAGAATAAGAAATGTCTTGAGCAAACAAAAATATTAAATTTGATTCCATGGGTGTAACTTTAATGGGACTGAGCTTACTTGATAAAATTTTAGCATACGGTCCTGGTGATTTATTGATATATTCTAGTTGTCATTGAGACCACCCGAACCCGTTTCAATTTGGGAGTTGGGTTACGTGAAAGTCTTTGGTTGCTGTTCTAGTTTACCAATCTACACATGGAAATTTGATTGCCGTTACAATGATATGCTGCATGTTGCAGTGGAGTAAACAGTCATATCTCCACAGACGTTGAAACATAACTTGTATTAGGAAGTAATCAAAATCATCAACAAAGCAAACTAGTTAACATGGTCAATGAAAACCACTCAAAAAAAATTAATTATTGTCCATATCTCCATGTGGCCTATGTTTTCTGAACCCAGATATGTATTTGTTTAACACTCAGGGCCCGTATTCTCGTACAAGTTACGATATATCGTAGGCTTCTGATTGGTCGATATATCGTAACTTGTACGAGAATACGGGCTCTGTGGTATTTATTTTTATAAATGTTGATATTTTTTGTATTGTAAGAATATAGCAGCCTGTTACGAAAATGTGTGTATTTAGCCTGGGCTGAAATCTGAAACATTGAACTTTTCTCGGCAGTGTATAATTTGTTATGCACTTGTTTTTCTACATAGTTCGGGTGCACTGAATGCAAATCAATCGGATAACCTGATAACGCTTTATATATAATGTCCTTCACCTTCAAATTTGACAAACAAAAAAATGGCTGCCTAAACCATATCCCTTCTCCCTTTGTCCGACAACTAAATGCACAATTTCTCTTCTCTGTATGATTTGGCGTTGAGAAATGTATGTCTCATGTTTCTTGATAAAAATGACCTTTCTTTGACCTTTAAGTTCAAAATGGTTACCGCGTTTTCATGTATATAAACTATAATATAATAGAAAAAACACTTTTTTATTGGAAATTTAAAAATGAAATAGGTAATGCGACAGATTTGCTTGCAAAGCATTCTAAACTAGGCCAGTTACTGAAGGCGGGATTGGATCGATCGATAATTATCGGGAGGCCCGGGCAGCCTGCATGCGGGCTAGCTAATCAAAACAAACAAACAAACAAACAAACAAACAAACACTAACGTTAGATGTCCCTGATTTATGGCCCTAATGTCGCGTGTGTCAATTATTCCATAATGCATTGTGCCTCGCTGGTTCATCACCACGGCATGTTGCCTTCTTCAAACTTCACTTCGAATTTCATTGCAGCATGGTACGAAAATCCAAATGGGACATTTTTCAAGTGATAGGTGAAACGCAAAATTGGAGACTATAACGAAATATTGTATATTTCAAAATAGATGTGATGATATGTGTCAATATTTACCGGGAACTGTTAACCATCACAAATATTAATGTGCACATTTCCGATGTAAAAAGCAACGAGCCACGACGCATATGATACCACCTTGCAGAATACAATGATAATAATTATTATCATATCACAGCACACATATGCCATATAGCACCAGTACACACCAACATAGGTTATTACATGTTGCAAGATAGGATCACAAAAAAAGCACATGGCCACAAAGCACTAGGCATAAGACAGCAATGCAATATAAAATAGAAATTGGAACCACAAAGCATGAGGCAAAATGCAATAAAACATGAAGCAGAAAGCAATAAGGCAATATTTAATATTGGCCCTACTATCGTTCCATACGAGATGATCACGAAAAAAAACATGCTTAAGGACACGTTTTTATTCTTATATTAATAAAAGAGTATATTCTAATGATCGAAAATATATTGGTTTATTAACATTTCTCCACTTTAAGAGTGCTGAGAAGCCTGAGCGTATGGGTCATAATACATGTAAGTCTATGGGAAGGATTTTATGTGTGGCGAGACATTTAAAGGCAAACTATGCTTTAAATGACAGGTCATTTTGTATTTTGCTTATATGGTGCAAAAAAATGATTTCAAAAGAGCTGGATGTGATCATTATAATACCAACTTAATTGTATGTTAGTTTACAAATTATGCAATATATACCCAGCAAACACAAAACATTTGTATAACATTTGTACAATGTTGGTCCAACGTCGAAGGTAGGCGTACTGTATTCTTAAAAAACATGTTTTTATTCTGTTTTTTTTAGTATTAGAGATGATATGAGTTAGTATATGTTTGTAGGCCTATGTATATCTATCTTTGTTGAAATCATTATTGTAAACACAGAAATGTTGTTTATATATTTTACTTTTCCACATATTTTTTACTTTAATAATATGTTTATATCTGTTCTGTTTTAGCATGAACGTATTTACAAATTTTATTCTGTATAGTGGTTTTAAAAACCCGTATTTTCACAAAACTAACCCGTTTTTAGAAATGCATATATATTTTATATATTTTTGGTAAATTAAAAGTAAATCAGATATTTTCAATAAAACATTTTGCCAAAAACCTATTATTGTGGTATAACCATGAGGTGACGCATTGTCAATTGCTATTATTTGACACACCTTGTATTTTATCTTTTTACCTTTAACACATGCAGTCGACAGTTTCCAATCACTTGTACTTGTATAATTACACAGTTCACGTTTTAACAGTCTACTCATAAATATGTATTATTATTTTCATTAATATAACGTATAATAATAATCTGACTAGACTTCAGGGTGTCAATGAAATATTCATAATGAAACTCGTAAATTATATAAATAGATGATGTCATGTGTCAACATTCCTCAAACCATCATCGTCTAATTCGTCAGTTGTCCCATTGTTCTCAACCCCTCCTGCAATGTCACCCAAAAGTCTCTCATGATCCTGATTTCCAACATTACTGTTTTTGTCATATTCATCCGTGTCAACTTCTATTTTGTGAGTATCAATGTCTAATCGTCCATAATGCTCCTTATAGAACGCTAATATTGGTAGAGCTACAGCAGTAGATCCTAGAAGACACCAGTTCATCCAACTCGTATCTGAAAATATAATCAAAATTTAAACCTACCAATGGAGATGGTGTCATATTTTATAAGACAATAGATGGATACATGGATATTTATTGGCCAATTTGCTAAATATGATGTTTATCTTTGATATTATATTTGAGCCGCTCCACGGGCATTTTTTTCGGTTTCACATGTCTTCCCCAGCTTATTATTATCGTTATGTCCATATTGAAGCAACGATGATGATAATAATACAATATAATATGATATAATAATTCTTTAAAATCTCGTTACAGCTCAACTGGGTTATCTAATAGTTCAAAATGTCAGTGTCGTGTTAGTCTATCATAAAAATAATTAATAATTTAAATCAGAATTCTATTTGGTTCACGAGAGCTTGTGCCATGGAATGGATATTAACTCACTCATTGGTATCATCAGAACGAAGAAGAAAATGCCCGCTGCCACATTATTTAGTAGAGTAAGGAGTGAGTTGGTGACACCTTCTGCTATTGGATATGTAGTCTCACAGACTAATTCATAGAAGAGAGGCGCTGTACCGTCCACAGTCATACCAATCAAAATCACAGAGATGTACACAAGAGCTGTCAACAAAAACAACACAACACAACACATTCTCATATTATCTTTCTTTAAATACATTATCAGACAAATATTAAGCTTATGCACCATGTAATTGATGTTTATTATTTTCGCTAAAATGTAAATTAAAATTTTTGATGAAGAATGGAATTGGTCACATCTTCCTAGCCCAGCTGAAACAGTTTGCAGCCACAGATTGACCGCGTACAAAATCGTGGGACATTTCTTTGGACTGTCATATCGGAAAATATCGGGGAGTAATCAGGTCAGAAATAGTTTTTTTAGAATCAGTATCATTTCAGTTCCATGCCCGCGTGCTCAACTCAGAGGTCGCACAGTCATTAAAAAGATATGGACATTTTTCGGACCTTGGGGTCGGGATCGCTCTCAGTCACCGCCATGTTGGATTTTTCGGATAAAGCAAATTTTATACATCCATCCACGGCCTCGGAGAGGACGCCACGGCAAACATCTTCCCTGATGTTGAATCTCTGAAAGCTTAGACATTTTACCGCATAGGGCCTATAATCCTCCAAATGGAGTATTGGGTTGGGGTGTTTTGATCGGCTACAGCTAACCAAACTAGTTGTTAATGATGTGGACACACTGGGCTTTGCCCGACGCCCCTAAACTCTTTGTGATTGATCCGTCGCTAGTTTGTGCAACGGACCCCTACCAGTCTCATATATACATCGTCGCATCAGGGTCTGCAACTTAGAGCCTGGGTGGTCTCACACCACTCCCAGCTTGGTCGCCGTTTAAATTGTTATTGCAACCCTTCTCATAAAAATCGGCGACATCACTGCGATGGACTGCGTGCTGTCACCAGGTGATAGGAGACGATTGCTCTGTTCTCAGTCTAATCATTTTTAATCCCCGACTGGTGTGAGATTTGTCTCATAAGAAACGGCGAGTAATCAGCAAGAAAAAAATTATTTTTCCCCAATCTCAACAATTTGATTTCCGACACTAATTCTCCGACCTGTCGCCAATAACTCGCAGACAGTTGTAGGACTACTTAGAGATTACAATTATAAAATTCAAATCTCAGAACATTCGCAGCCAATTTCGGTCGACGCAAACTGGTTGTAATTCACTTGTAATGTCAGTTTGCTTAGGGCTTCAGACAGCTTCTGAAACTGGAGACTGTCGCAGCCTAAATTCCCCAAAAATAATATTGTCCCAGCTCTGGTGTGGTGTTTATGAAAGCCTGTATGTTGTGTCCACCACGTTGGCTACAGCTTCTTATGCGCTATAGCTGATTTAACATTATAATAGGGATTTCACCTTCATTGACCTATTATCAGTCATTATGAGTCACTAAAGGTAGCAATATCAGCAATTTATTCTTAGAATAACTTATGTTGCAAGTTAATTAGTTTTACTTCATTTAAAATTACGCCAAAAATTTCAGTTTACTGTGAAATGATGCGTATGCCTATTGCGTGATATTTAAAAGTCGTAGCTGCCACTTCAGTCGTGGCAGATACGACTTGTATAAATACGAAGATGGTTGCGGACGCGTAAAATTCATCAGGGCCTACGTGTCTTCAAAGTATACAACATTATATTTGGTAAAACTTTATGCACACATGATAAGACTAAGATATCTGTGTTTTTGAACTGCATGCAATATAATTACACTATTTTAGACTCACGAAATTCTTTAAATTTTCTGTATATTTTTTATGAACTTTTTCAAACCTAGAGACTGAGGTATCACGTGCATGAACATGAGTAAGAAGACAATAATGGCACCAGTAGCTATGCTGTAACTTATCAACAGGAACAATCTCATTCGTCTTGAAAACAAGTCGGCGAAGCTGAAACCAAAGTCATATCATTTGTAAAGCTACTGAGATGTATCTTCTAATCTGTGAAAATTACCATGTTTAAAGAATAGTTTATTGTTCATAACTCACAAAGCTTTTTTGAAGAACAAATTACACTTATCCACATAACAATTATTTTAAGTTTTTGTAATGGGTATATAAAGTCACGATGGACAGGAGATTATAAATTTACTTTATTAAAAAAGTGTAGTATTTACAATCCAATTGACATTCCAGCGACTTGTCCGGCCACAGTACAATAAAACCCGATCCAGCCAGCCGTGTCCTGTTGAAAAGATAGATAGATAGATAGATGTTTTATTGACATAATTTGAAGTCATTGCTGACTGAAAACAAGAACAAAAATAACCTGGTTCATCATATATAGTCCTTCATAGACATCATAAGTTGCCTCTATAAGAGATAATGAGTATGAAGTAGACCAGATAGTGGGCTCCCCTACCGAACCTAGTGTTATATGCTGGACAAAAACATGACATTTTCAGAGATTGTCCACAAAGATGTCAGGCATGATTTTTTCCAAAGCGCCAAAAATACTGATTGTTATTGTCGGAAATTATGTCATTTTTTTCAAATTGACTGCCATTTAGTTGGGTCATATATGGTAATTCTGTGACCGTTGCTTCCACAGGTTGGTTTTATGGTTGATTTGCATTATACAACTAATAGATAAAAATAGCCCATAGACCTCTCTAAAAAGTGTGGGTACCATTTCTCAAAGCCTAAAATTCAATATGGCTGCCAAAATGTATAAAAATTGAATTTTCATCCATTTACCACATGCCTACGTATAATTTATGGTTTTATGGTGTTGTTAATTGGTTCGAAAAAATCATTTCATGAGTTTTTGAGATAATTTGACACATATATCTATGTCACGGTTGCAAATGACTGCTGTAATTTTATATGACATATTATTACCCATCACTATACAGTCAATGGCTTCATTATGATTTGGACATTCAGAAGCAAGTACCACAGTAAGAAAACACGGTCAATATACATAGTGTATGACGGCCATTTTGAAAAATATTTTGGCCATTGTTTTGCAAATAGTTTTTTAAATTATGTATTTATCATGTATTAAGCCCTTATAATCACTTCAAACTACGTTGTATACAGTATTAGCTAATCCCTTTCACTATTCTGGTGTAAAAAAAGTTCGCTTTCCATGCATTTATAGCGATTTGGCGGCCATTTTGAAAAAAGCTTCATATTTGGTAAAAACTTAAAAATATCAGTGGCGCTTGGGACAAATTCAAAGTTAAGACCCTTGTGAACAATATCTGAACGTTTGGTAATTTTTTCCGGCAAATAACAATATGCTCTCTATAATTTTGCACTAAGGGAGCCCACTATGAGAAAATACAGTCAACATCAACACACTTTACTGCTCATGCATTATCGCACATGCATAATATGAATAAGCTAGTAGTAGTAGTAACTTATTGCTTTACGTCATTTTTCGGCACAAATGGTCATTTTATTACAATGTCACGATAAAAACGTTGTTGTCAATTGCTGAGATGAATGATGTAGAGATGATGATGTGAGGGTGGAGGTGATAGGGCATGGTGGGTTATTGAGAGCGTTTTCCATCGCTCACCCGATAAGAGGTTCTGGGCATGTCTAGGGGATTTACACCCCAGACCTTCCCAGACGGCCGGAGACTTGGGTTTCGCGATGCAATTTAATGCTGAGACTCCGTGGCATTTCGCACAGCTCCGCTATCCTCGGGTCGGATAGTCCCCAGAGTAACAATTGTCATTTATCCCAAGTGAGAGACATAATGTCTAACTCTCTATTGCAGATTGTTTCAAGGCTACCACGGCCAACATCAGTGCCTGCACTGCTGACAGCGCCTGTACTGATACAGGAGGTGCATTAGCACTGTTGTCGAACGGAGGAACTAGGGTACACCACTGGCAATCCGCCCGAAATTATGGCCAGACTCGTGGAGGCTACAGCTTCCTTGTATGATTGCTGTAGACTCAGATCCCCGTGACCCTCCCCGGGATGGGGGTAAAAAGTACTACTACTAGCAATCATCCCAGTACCCATATATGAACACGATGAATAAGCTAGACAACCACTTTCCCAGTATAAACCTTGTCGATGCGTGACAACAGTTGGATATTCTCGTTCTAAAAAGGGCCCATTACAAAAATATCGACGATGCATTAGCAATAGAATCATCAGTATTAGTTTCTTTGAAAACTATTATCACATGTTCATACACAAAATTGAGTACTTACACGCTCATAAGCACGTCAAATCAGTACAGAGGACTATACTTGGTATATATATATCTCTTAGTTTTGATCATCTACGACTGTTTTACTATTACCAATATAATCAGTAAAATTAATGTCATCTCTATCTCCAATTTATATTTTTTTTGTTTTACGTGTTCAGCAGTGAGTTATACAATCATTGCATAACCACGATAACCTGTGTCAGTTTGTGTACTATGCATGTTTGTCCATTTAATTGTAATGTTCAATAGTATGCTTATGTACCGACCTCTGTTATACCAAGTGGGGTTAGAATGATGTCCAAAACAGATGCCCAGGCATTCATTACTCCAAGAGGTACGGCATATACAAAACCAAGCACCCAGAACTCCTTATGTCTAAAATGGAAAAACAACAATTAACCATTTCATTATTTATAGAATTTCGTATAGTTTACATTTGAGATACAATCTATCAATTTCACTTATGCTCTGGAATGATTACATCTATGAAGTAAAATATATGTATATATATATTTATTTTATCAGAGCTGTAACGATAATAAAGAGTACACAACAGTGGCGGATCCAAGGAAAAAAATCATCACCTTATTTATGGGTTCCCTTATGATTTGGTGATATACTGAGTGGGAAAAGGTGCACAATGTGCCTTAGATTGCATGAGAAAACCTTTGAAAATCAAAAATTTCCCCGAGGGCGGGCGCCTCGACCCCTTTACAGTAAAATATATTTTTTGTGAATTTTTATGCCCCCTCCCCCCTCACTGAACAGCTAGATCCATCCCTGCACAAGATACAAGCAGACAAATGTAAACTAAATTAAATTTAACAAAATATCACCCATAGCCATAATCAAATAACCTTTGTCAAATGTTACCCTAGCATTGTATAAGTATAATTTGTTAACCAATTTCCAAGTACGTTCAGATACATATACACGGAAACAAGATATTTCCCGATATATGCACATTGCAATATCAGTCCAACGTTTGGGAAGTTGGGCTGCTATTGTGTACATGTCGGGCCAGCATTTCCTGTCTTTATATTATACCTTTTAGCGCGGGACCATCTTTAGACGTCAGATTTTGACGTCTAAAGACGGTCTTCGCACTGAAAGAATTAAACAAATTATAATAGCCCCAGACTCACCTGAGAAGTTGTTTGACGCCTGTCATAAAGTTGGTCCTCTGTATGGAGGCGGTGAGACTCGGAGGAGAGGGAGGTAGCTTGGGGAAGTAAACAATCAGTAGGAGGCAGATTAAAGCAGACCACCCAAACTCTATAAAATAATTCGTTTTATTATAAATTCTAAATTCTAGTGAATGAATACATATTCACACTGGTGCACTCCTGCTGAGCAGATACAGCAATATACACGTAGTTGCGGTAACCAATCAATAATACATAATTATACATAATTATAGAGACCATTTGCTTAGTATTGAAAGATTTCGCTAAGAGATACAGAATAGGCCCCATTATAACTAAAAAAATTGAAATATCACGAGGGCGATAACCCTAACCTGAAAGTGTTGAACTACATGCTAATCACAAACTTGATGCACAATACACTTACCGATGTACATATACTTCTTAATTCCACCAACAATAGCTGAGAAATAAAGAGAACAAGACCATGAACCACGAAAGACTTATAAAATACGTATACAATAGAGTTACGTTTACTTGGATTGAAACGTTTTTGTCTAATCTGAATGTCAATGAAATAAACAATAACATGAGTGAACCTACTTGTATTACAGGACGGCAATGTTCTGGAAAATAAATAAGCAAGTAAGGTATCTCACAGCTTGTCTTTAGTGAATATTTGGCATTGCACAATAATTGTGATGTAGACAAAGGGATTTACAGCAAACACCTTGGTCCAACGCTGGTTTAATGTTAGGCCAACGTGGTGGATGGTGGGCCAACAGCAAATCAACCTTGGGCCAACGTCTCATGTCTGCTGGGTTGTTTTTTAATGTAACAAATATGTGTTTTACTGCAAGTTATTATAGTACCGTACTTTTAATGGCTTGCTAGATTTAAAATGGCATTATCAAATAGGTTGATTTTGATCTATAGATTTGTATGTTTCTCATGGATCTCTCATATAATAGCCTACGTATTGTGGAAATAACCCTTTCGAGCCTGAGTTTCCCATTGTCATCTTCATCCACTACAAGCCGCGAATTACTGCCGCAATTCGCGACTTGTAGTGGATGAAGATGACTTGATGTGGTTAAAAATTAAAAAAAATGACATGTATTGACAAACCAGTTTTATTCAAAAATCCTTGATTGTAGGAAAATTAAGTCTGCTCTCAGAGATGTAAAATGATGCTTTAATGCATCGTGAGGGCCTAAAGGGTTAAGCCGAAATATCGTCACCTTGATATTAACGTATCATATCTGTCACAATTAAAGTGACCATCTATTACAAATGACCTGACACATACTTACTGATTGCAATCTTCTACCATTGATGGACCTGTATAAAAGGGGGAAAGATGCATATATTTCAGAATATCCCAACAAAGCCGAGACGTTGAAGCAGTGTTATTTTACTGTTGGCGCAACATTATAGACGCTGGTCCAACAATGAACTAGTGATGCGTGAGAAGGAGTTTGTGTCGTGACCTACTCTGTCTACAAACATTCGTGGGGTAATTATTTGCGTAGTTAAATACCAAGGAATAAAGGTTTTACAGACTCCTTGGTAGTTTCAGATGTTTTATATAACGTCCTTAGTAGGCCCTTGTACTGCTGAGCGAATATTATTATAAATTAACAGTTATACAATTGAACATATTCTGACCTAGATGAGCATATAGAAATAAATCATATGATCTGATTTTTTACAAATAGGGCTTTTTAATATTCATGGGTTTTACTTAGGCCTAGGTAGGCTATAGCTCTTACAGCATTTACAATTATTTACTATTATTCTTGATTTGATAACAAATACATAAATTGTATAGCTACGTTAATTGAAATGACATAGTATAATATTTTTCAGACTTCCAATTGTCGATAGAATTACTATCTATCATGTATAAAATACATGTAATAAGATTGGGAGGTAAATGGTGGACATAATTATTATTTTGGTATTTTTTCTAGCTCGTCAACATACCTAAAATAAACGCGACAGCTACACCCATGCCGTTCATCACAGTCGCAAAGGCTGTGGCACTTGTTCGCTGATGTACAGGAAACCAGACTGCAGAAAGTGCAGGAGGACCTGCCATTGCCACCGGACCCCCGAGACCATTCAGCAACTGTCCTATGTGAGTCAACCTGGGAAAAACAAATACTCATGATTAACCAGTTCAAAATGGACGCATCATGTGTGAAATGGTCCATTCTGGCCGAATATATATAAATTGGTCCATTGCATGGGAGTGTTGTCTAACATCAAGAGGTGTTGATTATATGTTGCTTTAATGATTGGCCAACATCGCGAGGTTGACCCAACTGCTGGACCATCATTAAAAGAACAGAGGGTAGACGGCTTAAATTTGCTGGACAGACGTGGTGACAATGTAATTATTTACCAGTTTACTGACAGTTAAGCTTCACTAGTGTTACTATCTAATCAGCAATTAACATGATTTTTATTTACATACATGCAATTCCGCGTTCTTATGACGACGATCGAATCGGCTCCGCAACAATTACGTACGACTTATGTCCACTTATAAGGAAATGAAAAAAAACATATTTTCAAGTAAATGTATCACGCAACGAAGTAACTAACATAAAAAAACGGACTAAATTTGGTCAGTTGTCTGATTTGTAGAAAAGAAAAGCGTCATTGTTTGAGGCAATAATCAGGTTTTAATTGCCATTTGCGATTAATCGACTACAACCAATTGCCAATAAGTCTAATTATCAATTAAACATCGCAAATAAACTCAATTAGCGCCACTTATCACGAAAAATTGCATAAATAAATTGCTAATAACAGCTAGTTAAGTCTGTCCTATAGGGGCCTACTTATGTATGGTAGTTCACGAACAACATCTCTGATAACATACTATACGTAATACGTAGGCTAATATTATATTGACCAAATATTGGACAAATACAAATACGTGTATAGCTCAATTGGGCCGGGTACATAACGCACATTAGCGCGGTATTGCCTGGGCCAGTGCAATATTTATTATTCTGACTGTATTGGCCTCAGTTTTGGGCTAGTAAAGGCCACAAATGCAGTCTTAGATAAGAGGCTAAATACCGGATTGTGACGGCCTGTAGGGATAGCGTCTCATTCACTTTCGTCGTCGAGACCTTTCGGGTTTCCGGAACTTCCCGAGCGGTCTCGTCCACGCTGGTTTTTTGCCGCCAAATCGCGGGCCCGCCTGACTCTCAGCTTAGAGGTCGTGGAGGACAGTCACATCGTTTGATCCACGCAGCCACCGCCTCGTGGCCTAAGGCCGTCGTGTCTCGTCTGAATCTGTGCACAACGTTCGTTTACAAGATGAATAATAATTAAATAAAGAGAATCAAGAACATCATGGAATCAGATTATTTGTGTTACCGTCGCCCCGACGGGGATCGAGTGAGATAGTAAATCGGCAGCAGGGTGGAGCGATCCGCTGACCAGGCCATCCCCTACCACCCCGTCGCCCGATAGATAACAGCCGCAAAAAACGGTATTGCCCCAATCACGTACGTCATGTTTACTTGGGTGGAGTAATTATGTTGTTAAATGTTTAACTAGCCCTTCGAAAGATTTTCATAACCAGATAGCGTGTGCTCCATCATATTTGAAGCCAAATAGTAGGTTTTAAATTACAATTTCAGCTATCATGCATGGTGATGAGGCTGCACAGCAAATACAAGATACTGAACCAATGTTCGTTTAATGCCCACCGTCTACGACACTGGATCAATCTTAAACCAACATTCAATTTGGTTCAACGTCTTGTTTGTTGGGAGGGGGGGGGAGGGGGGGGGGGAGTTACCAGGTAAATGGAGTTGTGCTGAATGTGATGCATCTGAGGCCTGTACCAGCGACCACCAGGACTGCTGCCGACACAGATGCCCATCTCATGCCTAAACAAAATGTGAATTATTATTATAATAACGAAGCATTAGGCTTACAAGAAACAAAAATTATTCCGTGAGATCTTACATAGATATGGTGTATGTGTATACGCTTCCAAACAGACATATCACATATACATATTTTGTTGACAACAGATGTCACTCCTGATACTGCTCTGATTAAACAAAACGCAATCTCTGCTTTCTAGTATGTAGATACTGCCTTTTGGCTTTTCAGATCAACTATTGCTGTCGGTCTGCTGAGATCACCACGTAGTACATGGAAAGATTACATTTACATGACATTGCGGGATATAGCCTTTGCGGAATCCTGTTAACAACTCTCGCCCCACAGAGTGGGAGATTCTTACCTTTCACATCCATGATCCACGCAAATATTGGACTACCAATAAAGTAGGCAATACATCCCCAGTTGTTCATAAAGGCGATGGTTGTATCTGACCAATTGAACACCTTTACTGAGTTCGTAAGGGGACCCCATGTGTTCCACACTCCCCCTTGTGTGAAGGCGTAAAGAGAAAACAGCAGCAGTATGTACCAGCGCCGTCTGTAGACAATGGGTTCTTCCGTACTCTCCTTCTCTTCGTCATCGTCAGCTGTGACATCGGCTTCAGCTTTTTCGCTGTCGACAATTTCTTTGAGAAGTTCATCTTCACATTGTATGAGAAGTTTATCTTCTGTACTCTCTATATCCATGACTATAACAGTCAAGTAGGCCTACACGAGGATTCTCGCAGACGACACAATCTAGTCCGTTGAACATTAGCGAATGTTATCTGACCTGGTTAAATGTCATTCCATCTAGAATAAACAACACATCACACATATTATTCGAACCTTAATGACGTATAATTCCTTTATATAATTTGTAGTTGTTTCCAAATTAAATAAGCGTACCTACTAATACGTATTTTACTTGGTTATAATTATAATTTAAAGTAACCACGGATATACGATTTTTTGTAAAAATTTGAAACCTCTAGTTTTATGGTGAAAATTTAGCATTCTTACTCTTTTTTTCAGATTTCATACTACATTTGTGGTCTCAGTATAAAAAAGAATCACACCCCCAACTCCGTCCTGTGAGAGATCCCCAGAAATGTTTGTTTCATTTACCGCCTAATTTACGGTGACGTAATTTGTATTTTCTAACTGACGCAACAAACAACAGTACCCAATGGTATAATTAAAAAAAAATCGTGCAAACCACATTCCCGTTCCTTTATTTATTATGTAAAATAATATGGATCCGCCCCTGTCCCGCACTAAATCCACCCAGAATGGGGCGGATCCATAATATTTTACTTAATAAATAACGTGTTACATAAATATCAACTGCATTAAAAGTACATAAGACAACAATTAATAGATAAATTCTGAAGACACTCATAATAGTTTTGAAAGATTGACATAATAATGCAATCCACCACTTACCACAAGCGGAGAGTGAAGTTACATACCGGAGTTAGAGTCATGTGAGCGCTAAACTGTGTTGATCATATGATGCTCTCCACTTTGACCCGGTATTATAGTACTGACAGGTATGCCGTAATGATCAGATAATCATAGCCAGATGGGTGAACTAATCAGCTACCCTGTCAGTTCTGCTCTACGAAACCAGAAGACATTAACTGCTTACTTGGAATGTAATCAGTTACTTCAATTTTGCTTTGCACGACGGCATTATTATCCTTTGATAACATTAGGTGCTAAATCATTGTATAATCATTTTGTAGTGAAATTCCTGATTTCTTATTTTGGACAACCATGTCAAAAATAAGAAATACGGGAATTTCGTATCTATATCTAGCCTAACTGGTAAATGTGCAGCACAAAATTTTTAAAAAAATTGCAGTTCTAGTCTATGAACATGTTTACATCATATGGTCATATCAATAAGCCAAAATAAAATCACCGTCTTTTTATGATTTTAGCCTGAGCCAGTCCCATTAACATAGCGTTGGCCCAATGTCCGTGTCAGTTGGTCTGTACTATCCTCAGTGGTCATTTCACTCTTTACTTGTCCTGCTGATAGTGTCAGCTGGTATTTTCCATTCATCTGAACCTGGAATTATTTGATTACCTGATTACCATACACCACCGATTATATTACCAATTGAATGGCATTTATTTCGATTTGACAGCGTAGCCAGGTTGATACGTATATAGGCCTAAATCTTGCGAAATAGCATTAAATTAGTTAAAATTTAATTTAATTTCCTCTGTTGTTGTCGAAATGTAAATGTACAAATTGTTTAGTTTTGTTGCACAAATAATTTATCTTGAACATCGTCTATTCGTGATAAAGTAAATATTATTCAAACTGCTATTGTTCCTTGGTGACCACTGCAAATTTGAATTATTTTTTATAAACCACAATGTCGCAAGTGGACGGTTTTTCTAGAAAAATTCCGATACGAAGTCCCTTATGATTAAAACACCGATTTTTAGAAGTTCGTAATAATAGATAGAATAAAATATGATGTTTTAGTAGAAATATCACAGAAAAGCTTTAGTATTATGACGACGATAAACTATTATACTCCCACAAGAACAAAGCATGTATGTATGTAAACTATCTTAACATTGGTAAATAAACTTCATACCTTGCGCGACCTTAGGCTTTGACTCAGATGGTGACCAGCGGGCCAGTTATATTTTAATTAACCTAATTGATTTCCCCTAATTAGGGACCACAAATCTTCTCCACTACAATACACGTCTCCGCAACGGACATAGATGAGCGAACACAGGTGAGCGACATGCTATCTAGTAAATGACAGAGGACACTGTCTTTAAACTCTCATTCAAATTGCGTACGACCTCCTGGCTCGAAATCCTCTTTTAGATATAACGAAAGGATTAACTAATGAATAAATGAATAAATGAATAAATGAATGAATGAGTGAATGAATGAATGAATGAATGAATGAATGAATGAATGAATGAATGAATGAATGAATGAATGAATGAATGAATGAATGAATGAATGAATGAATAGGGGTAACCTCCCGAAGAGGGTGAGACGAATCAGATGACATTGACCTCCACACACAAGATTCTGAGGGCGATCCTCTTAGTCACGGAAGCTCCCATAATACTGAATCTTTACGAGTTGCCAGAGAAGAAACATTTTGTTTCTTTGAAGCCTGAACACCAGAGCGATGGACGAGATTGCAAGCTCTGACGTGACAGGCATTTGGCGTAACCATTATACCATGATACATATTATGAACCGAAAATTCGTAGCAAGCTAAATAAACTTGAAGAAGCAACATTCAAAATTATTATAGTATGCTACAATGCATGTTAATAAACATTATTAGCACTTAATAATCGTCCTCGGGTGGTTCCCTTAGCCCAGTTTAGCCTATATGTGCATCAAAGTGACCTGGATACCAATCATTAATTTATTACATATTTAATGCACATAAGATGAGAAGCTTGCGATAAATATAACTAATATCGAGACTAATAATTATGTGTTGTATTCTGACAGCAAATTCCTCAACAGATAATGCTTAAACCACCCCCTGAGCAGGGTTAAATTTTGGCAACTTAACATACTGGTTTATCTTCGTGTTGAGCCTAAACCACCGTCTGGCATACGGAGTCGTGCTAAACTGGAGGTTACAACACAGTTTTAGCTAAACTCTCACTAATCTAGCTTCGGGCATATACGGCCCTTGAGAATGCATATCGTCGCCTCGGAGCTAAAGGATCCTATCTGACACTCGTCAGAGTGGCAGATAGGATCCTTTAGCTCCGAGGCGACGATATAGTGAAAACTGTACTCCTGTATAGGCCTTCGTGTGTTATTCGGCGATCTATGCGCCTTAGAGTACAGAATAACTGATCATAATAACGTAATATTCCCCCCCCCCCTCGGATCTGAAAGTGTCTGCCACTTTGCAAAGTTGCTGATACACCCTTTCATATCCAAGGCCTAAGGGAGCGTTATAATCAATCCCAATGAAAACGTTCTCAGCTTTCATTCCATACATTATACTTGGGTACATTGGGGGAATGATTCGATGGGCTGTAACGTTAGTGTATTGACTGAGCTATTGATCTAGATAACGTATTAAATCACTTCGAATGGGATATATCAGTATGATATAAAGACGTTGGTATTTTTGAAGGTCAACGTGTTTAAAGGGACTGGCCCAGGCTAAAATCATCCAAAAATCGGTGATTTTATTTCAGCTTATTAATATGACCATATGATGTAAACATGTCCATAGACTAGAACTGCAAAAGTTTTCTTTAATTTTTGTGCTGCGCATTCACCAGTAAGGCTAACCGCTAGAGACGAAATTCCTGATTTCTAATT
This sequence comes from Flabesymbios commensalis, assembly GCA_964017125.1. Taxonomy (NCBI): domain Eukaryota; kingdom Metazoa; phylum Annelida; class Polychaeta; order Terebellida; family Flabelligeridae; genus Flabesymbios; species Flabesymbios commensalis. The sequence continues at coordinate 26,791,937 of OZ024918.1, read as the reverse complement.
ATTGACAACCATGTCAAAAATAAGAAATACGGGAATTTCGTCTCTATATCTGGCCTAACGGGTAAGTGCGCAGCACAAAAATTAAAAAACTTTTGCAGTTCTAGTATATAGACATGTTTACATCATATGGTCATATTAATAAGCTGAAATAAAATCATTGATTTTTTGATGAGACCTGGGCCAGTCCCTTTAAGTCATATAGAAAACAGGTAAACCAAAGCTCGGTCCGCTGAGGATATAGGCGCTTTAAAATCTTATCATCGATTGAGGTATGCCGGTACTACGAAACTGTGGCATATTTATGGGGAGATCTGGGTGTACGAGCCTTGATTTCAATATTTTTTCAAGTTATTTTTTTCACTACGCTGCAGAATTAATTAATTGCGCTTACTAGTTAACCTGGTTGATCAGCAGTTAAACTGGTTGATCAGCAGGACGTACCATAACATCTTCGTCCCGTTAAATCTGTACTCACAATTGCCTCACTCTGAATAATTTTAACTCAATATCTAGTAAATTGAAGCAACTGCACCCACGGGCACATGAGCAGCTGCGTGAGCGCATTTTTATCTTATCAGGCGTGCTATAACGAGTTGATGTACTTTCATCGAGCCTGGTACATCCTTGATTTTTTTGGGTGTTATATTGCCAATTTCATGGATATCTTCGTCCTTGGCGTAATAAAATGCCACATGTACGTCCTTGTACGTCTTTGTATGTTTTTGAAGGGGACGTCCTTATATTCCGAAGCTTCGATAGTCCGAAGGTTCGATAGCCCAAAGGTTTTTGTTTTCCAAAGGTTCGATGGTCCGAAGGTTCGATGGTCCGAAGGTTCTATAATCCGAAAGAATTTATATTCTTAAGGTTCGATGGTTCGATGCATGGTCCGAAGGTTCCGTAGTCCGAAATTATTTATACTAAAGGTTCGATGGTCCGAAATTTCGATGGTCCTAAGGTTCGATAGTCTGAAGGCTCTATGGCTTGATGTCGCCCAATCTAACTAACAGTTTTTTTAAGGTTCGATATACTAACGAATCGTCCGAGTCGATATTCCGACAGGTCGTTATTCCGACAGATCGATATTCCGACAGGTCGTTATTCCGACAGGTCCTTAAAGTTATGAGGATTAATCATTTTATATAATATCTACACTCAGACTTCACTTCAACGAAACTAAAACGGCAAGGGGCTTATATTACAATAATTATTATTATTTTATAACGAGATTCATGATGTAACGTTTTTGTGCTTATAGCTAGCTAAACCGTTTATAATGAAATTGTCCTTTAACCATGTTAACCAGCCATGTTTTCTCCCCACGAAACAAAACTTATTCTGCGCGGAGCATTAATCAAAAACATTTCTTAACTAGCATAAAATAGCACGAATAAACGCACTAATTGTTTGGTAAAATTGCTCAATTGTAGCTGACATTTGCGACACTAATACCAGTTGCAGAGTGATGCTGACTTAAAAAGAGTTGAACATTATTTAGATAGATAGCCCTGCATCATAGGCCATCTCGTCATCAACGCTATTCATAACTATAGTAACTGTTATTCCTCTCTTTCAGTATTATTTTTATGTCGGAATAACGACCTGTCGGACTATCGATCTGTCGGAATATGGACATGTCGGACTATCAACCTGTTTGTCGGATTATTGACCTGTCGGAATATCGACCTATTTGTCGGAATATCGACCAGTCAGACTAACGACCTGTCGGATTATCGACCTGTCGGAATAACGACCTGTCGGAATAACGACCTGTCGGAATAACGACATGGACCCACCACGTCGATCCGCAGCCATTATTTTATTAATTTGATTTGAGTGCATCTAAAATGCATTTTGAGGCAGCCTCCTGGTACAAAGAGCCGAGGGTTTAACCCTTCAATGTAGGCGACGCTTTCAAGTGGAATTATCAAAAGTCATAAAAATAGTGATAAAAATTGATTAGAAATGTAAAAGCTATTCATTCTTTTGAAACTCTCAACTGCGTTAAAATAACAGAGGCTCAAGAATTGACTTCAAATAGGCACTATCTTGCTCAAAGTTCAAAGAAAGAAGATATAATATTTAATGCAACAGATCGTGCAAATTAATCAACAAAATCATACTTTCAAAAAAATTATGTCATTGTATATTTTTACTTTGAATATTAAAATCATATCCATATTTTCTCAACAAAACCTACGTCGACAAGTACCCCATCCCCCCCCCCCCCCCTCCGTTCTTCCGTGGTGTCTTTGATCCCGCTATGGACGCGTACCCAGCTAGAATATCAAACAGTGCATATAATGTTACTATCGTGGTTTTCGCATGGAGTGCTCCAAACTGTTCAAGGTCCTGGTCCAATACGTAGGCTACTGCCTCCACAAATTTAATCTAAATTGATTTAACCTGTTCAGACCTTAATTGGAACAAACTAGGGTTTAATTTTCATTCATTTGTAGCCGTCTATTACGCCTAAAAAGTATCAATAACAGGAAATAGTCAACCCCTGTCATGCTAGGACCGCATATACCTTCATCGTCATCGTCATCATCATCAATTCATCATCAGCATGATAAATAATATTTATCATTATTATTTTGCTTATTCCTACCATTTTACAATAATTATCCAAACATGTCTCACACCATTCTCTAACTTATTACCCTATTTTTAATTTGCCACCACATCACTTCCATTATAATGTCAGTACACTGTGTAGCAACATAGTGCGAAACAACGCGTATTACAAAGAAAAGTCACTTGGAGTATAACTAGCAGGACTGACAGTGGTCTAACGTCTACGGCTTTACATTTCAGACAAGTATATTTCAAAAAATATATAGTTGCATAGGCATTATATGGGTAAAACCAAAAATTGGGGTAAAGTTACATAAAATTAGTGTTCCCAGGACTCAAAAGGTCCGCATTTTGATTTAAATATAATACTATTAAAAATAAATGGTTCAACTTCCCGTTTAAGCATTATTACTTATTAATGTTTAGATTATTTGTAAAAACAATAAATATATATGGTTTTATAAGAGCTCTATGTCATGGAAACGTGGAAAATGGCATGTCCACAGAGAAAATTCCACTATTTGAAACTTCACTGTAGGATACAAATACACAATATAATTCTAATAATTACATTTCATGGCTTGACATTGTTCACTTAAACTAATCATAGATCAAAATTCGATTAAAAATTGATATCGATATAATTTTGCTTAATATACATGTCCCCACATTTGCACTCTACTCCGTTACCATTATTGTAGCATGTCCCATTAAGTGAATAATCATGAACTAACATTATATCAAGTGTAGTTTGACACACTCAAGGGCCTTATACGAGTTTTTCATCTTGAAATAATTAATATTGTTCAGGGCCAAGTTATTCGAAGCAGGTATTACCAAAACGTTAGAAAATATTATTTTGTTTCTACTACTACGTTCCTAGCCTTGTGGGTCTAAAACCGAGTTTGATTTTATGCTTGCATGCCTAGAACAGTTGCTATGGGGACTATTTCCACCCGTATGATACATCTTTGAATTATTGCCAATACATTTTCACTATTCTCAAGAATACTTTTGATTTTACTACTCAGTTCCACTCTACTCCGTTACCAAGAAAAGTAGTAGTAGTAGTAAATCATTGCTTTACGTCACTTTTCGGCACAAAAGGTCTTTTAAGTGACATTATAATACGATAAAAACGTTGTAGTCAATTGATGAGATGAATGATGTACAGATGATGATGTGAGGGTGGGGGTGATAGGGCATGGTGGGTTATTGAGAGCGTTTTCCTTCGCTCGCCCGATAAGGGGTTCTGGGCATGTCTAGGGGATATACCCCCAGACATGCCCAGACGGCCGGAGACTTGAGTTTCGCTGTACAATTTAATGATGAAACTCTTTGGCATTTCGCGCAGCTCCGCTATCCTCGGGTCGGATAGTCCCCAGAGTAACAATAGGAAGGATCACTCCCTCTGGGTAACTCCATTCATCCCACGTGAGAGACCTAATGTCAAACACGCTATTGCCGATTATTTAAGGCTACCACGGCCTACATCAGCGCTAGCACTGATGCGGGTGCTGCATTGGCTCCGCTGTTGAGCGGAGGAACCAGGGTACGCCACTGGCAATCCGCCCGAAGATTATAGCCAGATACAAGGAGGCTGCAGCTGCCCTTGGATGATTGCTGTAGACTAGTGCTTCCGTACAATGCCGTAACAGCATCCAACAGACGAAACAGATCCCTAATGACCCTCCCCTGATGGGGGCAAAAAGTACTACTACTAGCAATCATCCCAGTACCCCCCCCCCCACGCTGTAAAAGAAAAGGGAACGGAGTAGTGAATTGACAAATTGTGTGGGTTTTACAGTCATAATGATCGATGATATAGTCTTTTAAAAGATGGCTCGCTGTCCCCATATAAATAGAGCAAGTATTTATGATCGATGTTATGATATGAGAATTATACAGCTTATAGTTATGTCGAGCCAAACTTTGGTAACGGAGTTGAGTATTTTTTGGCTTGGTAAAAAATTTCTAGTGCTGCCAGTTACTGTTTTATGCTCTATTGGGATCAGTGCACCAAACCCATCAAGTGGTTTTCCTCCTCTTTGATGGTCACCTCACTGCCATTTTTGATGCTGCAAAATTACCCCAATTTTTGGTTTTACCCATATATTCAAAAATTGTATTATATATTATTCATTTGAAGCTGGAAATTGTGTTAGCAATTCGAAATTCAAAAGAAGAAAATATATATAGGGAAACAACTCGCAGTGGACAATGGGTGAACTAGGCTTATCCTAGTTATCATCACTTCCAAACGCATTTTATGATCTTTGTTGCAAAATAAGAAAATGGGAGAATAAATGATAGCATTTACCATGTATTTGTCAGATAAGTAGGTCAGGTATTCTATATACGGAAACATAGATCCCATCTTGGGTATCTATCAGTATTATTATGGAGCCAGACAAAAAATCTGTGTCGAAAAGACGATTGAAGCTATTGAAGCGTGTCACATGACGGGATCGGCCAATCACCTTCGGATTAGTGAACCTTCGGACTATCGAACCTTCGGACTAGTGAACCTTCGGACTGAAGAACCTTCGGACTAGAGAACCTTCGGAAGATAGACATGTAACCTCTTTGAAGACTATTGAAGAATGATTGAGCATTTGATATATCATTGCCAAAATTGACCAGTGCATCGGTAGGCCCAGTGCTCTTCAAAACCCCTCCACACCATCATCAGCTGATTTGCCATGTCCACCTTCTGAGTAGTTCCAAGTTGTTTATTTGAATCCATATACTCGTGAGCTGATTTATGAAAAAGATAAAAGTGTTTAGTACGCCTATACTGAGTACTTGGAGAGTCGCTCATGAAATGACTGTTGTTTTCTCCCCGGATATTGTACATAGAGCTGCAGGATAGACAAATAGCTGCGGGATCATGTCTCGTATTGGCAGAGATGGAACGGAATGCCTGGGTTTTCTCCGGCGTGTAAACTTACTTGATGTCGAATAGCGCCAAAGTTAAAAGATTGGATTTCAGCTTCTGATTTACAAGTATAATTTCCACTGAAGTCAATTATAAGAGCAATATCGTTTTAACTTTTTCTTTCAGTTTTCACATTTGAATGTATTGTCGTTTAATAGTGTATTTGTGTTGGCAGTTAAGATCGAAGGAAGCCGGCACATAACTCCTCCTTTAGATTCACCAATTGCATTCTTTATGGTTCCTTAGCACTCACTTGAACATTATATACGACATCTTTCTCATTTTCGTCTTGTTTTTCCCGTCTCTTTTTTCTTGTTATCCATTTGTTATAGGATGTTATTGTTCAATCTTTGCACATACTGCAAAGTCAATACATTCATTGATGATTACTTGTACCTGAACAAGGTATGTTTTCCATCAAGTCATTTTCATTAAGCGTTGGCAATTCTCTAAAACCAATGAAAAGAATGTATTTGAAAAGTGATATTTGCTCATTTGTTACAAATACAAGTTTCTCTATTTTTTTTGTCCAAGAGATTAGAGTCTTTTCTTGGCAGAACTTTTTGTCTATATTCTTAATACTATCACATAAATATATTTTCTGTTTTTTTTTCTGTTTATACATGCTTATAGTCACTGTATCTTTTTTCCCTGGTGCTTGTTTTGGACATACATGTTCGAAATTAAATTTCGTCCTGGTAAAGGCGCAACACAAAATGTAAAAAAAAACTTACGCAATTCTAGTCTATGGATATGTTGACATCTTACGGTCATATTAAGAAGCCAATTTTTTTCATGATTTTAGCCTGATTGTGTCGCTTTAAGCTAAATTGATAGGTGGACCGAATCTTGTAGCATTGCTACATACATGTATTCACCGATCTCTGGTGACTCGTATTTTGAGGACATGGTTGCTGATGTAGGCCTGCCTGTTAAATATTGACCCGAAACTGACAAATATTCAGGACTGAAAGGGTTATTTGACCCAGCAAACACGAGACACTGACCCAATGTTGTTTTAATGGTGGGCCGGCGTCGAAAGCCAACATTAAAACAACTTTGGGTCAATGTCTCGTGTTTAGGTTGGAAACCGTTTACCGGGGGTACGTTAAATGGTGTTTCAAATATTTGTATGTCTAGTTGAGGCACTCGTACATGTGCATGGGATTCCCATGCAATGACGTCATTCATGATTTTTTTCTGAAAGGAGAATCCATGAACGACCTTCTTTAGTATTTCTGAGTTTATTTTTGTTTATTTTATCTTTTAGAGCCGTCTTTGGGTACACAATTTGTAGGTCTATGCATTAAATATGCATAATCATTTATTTTCTCCTTAATTTAAATCTGTGTAACGTAAACCAATTACTGATTTAGGGGATGTCATGTGCCATGTGTGGTTTAATATTATATGGGCGATAAAATGTGAAAAAGCCACTTCGCACTTGCCGGTGTCATCACTATAGTAAAAGTCACTTCAAATCTGTCACTTTCGCGTTGCATGTTTTTCGCTCATTGCTCAAGCAATTTTTATCCGATTCTCATGAAATTTGACAAGCGTTAGTTTCTAGTCTTACGGCACCTGCCCTGAAAATTTCAGGGAAAAATATTATGTAGTTTAAAAGTTGGACCATTTGACATGTAGTTTTTGCGAATTATGACGCTCCTCTATAAACCCATTAAACGCTATCAGCTTCAATCACGAAATTCCACTACATGTCAAATGGTCTAACTTTTGAAATACGTATTCAAATTTCACGAAATTTCCAGGATAGGCGCCGGAATAGTTGAAAAGAGTGCTTGCAAAATTTTATGGAAATTGATTTAAAATTGACTGAGAAATCAGCGAAAAACACCCAACGCTGGTGGAAGTTGACTACATCAGTCTACATCAGTCATGTCAGTAGGCCTAAATGGGAATAGTCTAACATGTCCAAGGTAAATACTTTAGAAGTACACAAGTCAGAGAAAAGGGGAACAATGGAAGTTTTTTCGCGAGCTTTTACTAACTAGAAGTAGAATCTAGGCCTAGATTACCGTATTATCCCTAATAAACGCACCTACAAGACACCAGCCTTCTGCGTGTAGCCGTGTCTCTGAATCTTTGAAATTATACTCCAGCAGCACCTCCTATGTGGAGTATCAGGCTGGAGGGGGGAAAGGGCTGGTAGACTTAGTCAACCAGCTGACTCTTGAACGCTGCCACAGTTTTTGATTTTATGGGAGTATGGCAGCTGCCGGAAGAGAATTCCAATCAGGGATAGTTCGATGCCAAAAAGAATTTTGTCCCAGTGTGGTGTTAGCTCTAAGATGTTTATAGGCCTGATTGTGCCCACCACGTATTCTTCTGTCCGCTGGGATTAAACGGTCATTGATAGGAATTTCGACTAGCTCATTTAAAATTTTGAACATGCTTACAAGTCTAGAATTTTTACGTCTTGTTTTCAAGTCAGTCCAGCCCAGGTTCTGAAGGAGAGATGTCACACTGGCTGTTTGTCTATAATTTTGGGTGACAAATCTTGCTGCTGATCTTTGAATTTTTTCTAATTTATCAATATCTTTTTGTCTAAAGGGGTCCCAAACTGCTGAAGAGTATTCTAAGGATGATCTGACCAGGGAGAAATAGGCAGTCTCCCTTAGTTTAGGGGGACATGCCTTCAGGTTCCTCCGAAGGAAGCCCAGAGTGGAATTTGCTTTACTTGTAATTCTGTTAATGTGGGCCTCCCATTCCAGGGTCTCGCTAAGGCAAACACCAAGATATGGTGTTGATGAAACGTTCATTAGTGTTTCGCCTTTAAGGGTGTACTCAAATTCCAGGTTTTTTGATTTCGGCCTGGACACCCTCAGGACCGAGCATTTCGAGGGGTTGAAACACATCCCCCATCGATCTGCCCAGTCCTGTAACGCAGATAAGTCTCTCTGCAGCTGCTCCTGATCTGCTCGACATTTTATCGGCAGGGATGCAAATTCACATACGCCCCGTCGCCCGTGGCGACAAGAATTATGTAAGGGCGATTGTGAATCAGCATGTCACTAGCCCTGCTGGCGAATGATTCCCAGTGCGTTCAATCTGCAGATCATATGTGGCTATTTACGCATAGCCAGCGCCGCACAGCTTAGAAGAGACACGCATGGCAGAGCTTTGTTTTGGACACTCACGTGGTTGTGTGCATCAGAAAGCTTAGCTTGAGGAGTACAGAAGCACATAGTAATTCAAGATTTAGTATGGTAAAAAGTGAGCAGCTGAATCAATTTTATTGCCGACACACGTTGGGATAAAAAGATACACAGAACGTTCACCGGGTGGTTATAAAAACAAACTGACCACTCAATCAGCGGCGCGTGGCAGCGTGTATTGCATGTGGCCCGATCTGCGGTAGCCATGATGGCCCACACAGTCAAATATTGCGTCGTGGTTCCCAGCATTCATTTCAACTGATTTGTCATAGTTAAAAATGGCGCTGATCGAGAAATATCATGTGTCTAGTTTGCTGACATACATGTATGCTGACAGCTTTTCATGGCCAAATGAGCTGTGGATGAATTAATTGTTAATTGAATTAATTGTTGCTGATTCTGAGAGACCTATTATTTGCCTGATAAATCAATCACCTATTGATGTCTGAATATTTTTTGCAATTTTGTGTTAATACAAGCCATGGCTAATAATTCGGTTTCAGTCACACATAAGGCTACCGCTGGCGCATATAGGTTGGCGCTAAAAGGATAAGATTAACTGGAGATAGGGATGTTTAAACTAAGAAGGTCTAACTACCGGTATGCTAATAGGCCTAACAGAAACTAATTTAGCAGCCCCAGAAAAGGCATAATATGCACCTAGACTACCCTTTTACCCCAGTTATTTTGTGCCTTGCTGTGTCACATACCATAGACTTAGGGGTATCTGTTTCTTACTTCTTTGTTAATACATATATCATGTCATACCTTGAACAGTCCCTCAACGATATGAAACTAAATGGGTTTTTTCAAGTATAGTCTTCTTAAAATGATGTCAAATATGCCTACTTGAAGGAGGTCTACTTGACATTACTTTTATGTTTAAAATGACTGAATGTATAGCAAGTTATTATATTTGCATATATTAAAGTTGATGTGGTATGGCAATTGTTGTTACCTATGAAGAAAAATAAAAATATATCTCAACATTAAATAAGGCCTACTAGTGGCCCATGTCGAATAAAATTAATTGTCTCATGTGTCTGTACATGTGTGAAATTATGAATTGTCGATTAAATGGAAAATGGATCAGATGGAGAAAAATTATTGATTAATGATTATGCCATGTCGCATATAGTCTGGTTTTTTTTTTCATAAAATCTAGTAAGGGCGATTAAAAAATCATAAGGGCTAGTGGATTTTTAGTTCCACTAGCCCGGCTGGCGAGTGGATAAAAATGACGAATTTTCCCCCCTGATCGGGCGATACAGGAGGCAGTCATCTGCAAAGAGGCGAACCTGCGAGGAGACCGTGGAAGGGAGGTCATTAATATAGGTCAAAAAGAGTAGGGGTCCGAGAACAGTACCCTGGGGCACCCCGGACCTCACGCGAGCTGATTCTGAAGAGCTGCCGTCAACTACTACTTTCTGGGTTCTATTGGTCAAAAAATTTTGAATCCAATTAAGAGTTGTTCCCCGAATTCCATAGTGGTCAAGTTTGTGCAAGAGGCGTTGGTGGGGAACAACATCAAAGGCCTTACTAAAATCCAAGACAACAACATCTGTTTGTGTCTTGCTTTCAAAATTTTGAATAAATTCATCAGTTGTAATCAAAAGCTGGCTTTCGCATGAGTGTTTTGATCGAAAGCCATGCTGTACAGGTGTTAAAAATTTTTTTTCTGAAAAATGGGACATGATTTGTTTACAAATGATGTGTTCGAGTAATTTGGCACAAACACATGTGAGGGATATCGGCCTGTAGTTTGCCGGAGAGTGCCGATCCCCTTTTTTGAAGACAGGGGCAACATTAGCCTCTACCCAGTCATCTGGTAATTTGCCCGTCTGTAGAGATTGGTCGAAAATAATTTTAAGAAAGGGAGATATTTCGTTGGCAGCATTCTTCAGAATCAAGTTTGGGAGCTCGTCCGGTCCGGATGCCTTTCCGCCGTTTAAACCCTCAAGTAATTTAGTTACGCCTTGAACGGTAATTTTGAATTTAGGCATTTCAGTATTCGGTGGTCCTGGTAATTTAGGTATATTCTTGGTGTCTTCAGAGGTAAAAACTGAGCAAAATTGGTTGTTTAGTATTTCGGCCTTACGTCTGCTATCTGAATGCAGCTGGCCGTTTTCCTTCAAGGGAGAGACACCATTTCCATCCTGGCGTTTAGATTTAATATAACGCCAGAGTGGTTTTGAATTTTTTTGTTCTAAAGATTCAGAAAGTTTGTTTTTCAAAAAAGACCACCTGGCAGACCTGATGGCACGCTGGGTCTGCCGTTTACATAATTTATATTTTGCCCAAAGGTCAGCTTTATTCGTACGCTTGGCTTTGCTATATAAAGATGCTTTTTTCCGAATAGATGCAAGGAGTGATTTAGATAGCCAAGGTAGATTTTCCCGAGGGGAAGTCATTTTGGTTGGTATAAATTTGTCCAGGCATTGGTTTAGGATGGATTTGAGTTTCAACCAATTTTCATTAACAGAACGGCTGGGAATGTTTTCTGAAAATGAGGTCCAGCAGCTCCTATTTTGTTGCCTTATAGCTTCCCAATTAGCCTTTTTGAACTGACGCGTTGAGCCATGCCCATGGTCAGTGTGTTGTGAGCGTGGATGTAAACGCGGTATACTACTGTAACTGTTACATGTAGCCTATACCCGCCGGCAGATTAACTTGTATCGCATGTTTTTCGCCGATTTCTCAGTCAATTCTCAACAGCAGTGTTCAGCACAGGCCGCGATATCGCGTCAATTACGCACTTGGAGGTCAAATGTCTCCTTTTTTTCCATGGTAGTGAGACAAATGTCCCCACCTATTTCTTGTCTGTGCTGAACACTGGGCGTCAATTACGCACTTAAGAGGTCAAATGTCTCCTTTTTTGCCAGGGTAGTGAGACAAATGTCCCCACCTATTTTTTGTCTGTGCTGAACACTGCAACAGATTTCCATGAAATTTCGCAAAGAGTATTTTCTAGTCACGCGGCGACTACTGTGAAATTTTCATAAAAAAATATCATGTAGTTCAAAAGTTAGACCATTTGACATGTAGTGAATTCGAAATTACGACGTCCCTCTTTAAACCCATTAAATATTCTATATTTGCGATATTGTTTATAAGAATAGTAGTTTAATCAGATTTACTTGTATTATCGTCCATTCCAGCAGTCATGAAACCTGGTCAATCTTGAAGTCCTATCATTTGCAATAACATTTTCACAATATAAAGTGACGTTATTCTATCTATATTTCTTTTTGAAACACACTTAGAGATGTTTCTTCTCATGTTTTGTTAGTTATAGCTAGTGAGTGTGAGCCAGGACCCAAGTTTTGGGACTAAATCTGTAGGGCCTAGTTAGGCACTTGTGTAAACATAAAACAGGGGTCTAAAAAACGCAAATTTATGACGTCGTTTTTCTGGTCGTTTTTTTGTACATGTAAAAAAAGGCTATAAATGTTATGGTCTCTGAAGGCATAAAAATGAGTTCTATTTATTTAAAAAAATAACTTTTATGATGGTTTAAACTTAGAACTAGGGTCTGGAAGATAAATAACGGCGAAACCTGTATTTTCGCCCAATGTACAGATTTCTGAAAATTAGCTTGTACTTCTATAACTAAATATTTTATTTATTATACATTTGTTTGGGACCTAGTACAATAAAATAACCTATTGGTACAGTTGAAGTATATATTTTCGAACATTCCTGTAAAATTTTATGAAAATCAATGGGGTAGCAGATACTTTTTTCGAGGCCACAAAAAATTGGCGTCAAGTGAAATTTATCATTTTTTTACATTTGACCTTGACCTTTCACTGACATAATTGAAGGTCAAGGTCACCGAAAAAAATAATCAAATGTACAATCACGTTCTATAATATTTACCGAACCTAAAAATGTGAGGTTATTATATAATTAAATTTGATAAAGTATTGTTAATTTCAAGAAAAGTTGTGATGTTTTTTCATTTTTATTAAAAAAGAACCTTTTTTCTGCAAAAATTCTGTGGCTCTTAACAATACCGGTGGAAAGGCAAATTTGCATAGGCGAAAATGACAATATCTCAAGAACTAATTGAGATATTTAAAAAATTTAAAAAGCATTTTGTTTCTGTTTTTTATAGCTATCACTGTGCCAAATTTGAACCTTTGTTGAGCAGCTACAGCTTTTTAGCACAGTGCTGACCATAAAAAAACAGTAAGAAATCACAATTTTATTTCAATGTGTCTCTATGTTATCATGGTTATCATACACAAAAAAACGCCTGTTTCAAAATACATTTGTTGCAGTAACTTTTTTATTCCTTATCCCATTTTGAAAAATAAGTCCTTTTTAAAATCGTAAGACCCTGTAGAAAAAAAATAATCAAGCAGAGTTAATGAAAAAGGTAAATTATATTTTATTGTCAAGTGCCTAGCCTAGTAAAAGCATCTAGCCTATATATGTAGGCCTAGGCCTAGCAGTAAACATATCTAGTCTAAATCTATGTAGCTCTATATTGGTTTCCTGTTTATTTGTTTATGTCCCATGTCTGACTGACATGTATTAAGATGAACGTACATTAATGTGTATTGTTAAATATTAGTTTATTTACATAATTTTTTTTTATGGTATAAGAGTCGAGGCTAATATAGCCCCTGTTTGCAAAAAGGGAGATTGGCGTATACTGCTGCTAACAACAGGCCAATCTCTTTGACATGCGCTTTGCATTTGCATTTCACCTAAGACGTACGTCTGGAAATGGTTATTAAATTTGGTGTGTGATTAAACTCAACTCACTCATCAATCTCCCACCCCCAACATTGTCACGTGCAACTTGACTGTGGGCTCACGATATCTCAACATCAATAAAAGGACAATTATAAAAATGTCATTTTTAGGTGGTAGCCCCAGTTAACCAATAAATTGATCTCCAGATGACCCCAGAATGCACAATTAAACACATAATATTTCAAAATACCCCCCGAATGGCCGCCCCCTCGGGCCGGTCAGCCTCTTCGAGGATGGACAGGTACAGCAAAAATTTCCCCCCTCCCCTCTAAGAAATGCTGGCTACGCCCCTGTGTTGTGTATCTGTGTTGAGGTCTATGTGGTTTTCAACCATCTTAGATAATCCCAAGTGAATGTAATTGAAAGAAGAAAGATATTTCAACCATTTGGAGCTGTTTTGACCTCGATATGACCTTCAGATCACCTTGTCATGACCTCGGAATAACACCCATATGAAGCCCAATTTCAAAGCATGTCGCCATATGTGGACCTGCTTGGGTTGTGCTTCATAATCTCCATGGAATATCTGGCGAAAAGTCAAAGCACAACAATCTGCCAGCAGGGCTGGCATAAGGGTGATTTGATAGGGGTGGTACCCCTCCAATCCCTATAAAACCCCTGTAATCTGTGTTGGGTATGATCTCAATGTTGGGGTATAAGGGGGTTTTAACCACCATAGACGTCTGTAGTAAATCATGTAAATAGAATCAGAGGGAACACAACACAAATAAGCTATTTCACCGATTTTGATCTAATTTGACCTTGTTGTGACCTTGAGATGGCCTTATCATGACCTTGGAGTAGGACATCTATGAAGCCCAACACCCAAATAATGTCACCATGTGTACTTGGGTTGGGCCTAATCGCTCTGAAGGCCTATCATATCACCATAACTTTGTGGACTTGGGTTGGGATTCAATAGGGGTAATGGAAATGCTGATGATTGATCAAAATTTTATAGTCTGCTTCATTTCTGCTATGAGTAGACAGGGTACCATATATGGGATGTCTGATGGGGTTTTACCCTTCAACCCATGTAGTCTTCGGGGATGTGTTTGATGTACCTCTGTGTTGGGGTCTGTAGGCCTAAGAGGTTTCAACCATCGTAGACATCCCAAGTGCATATAATTGCGTGAACAACAACAAAAATCCTATTTTAAACCACTTTGAGCTGGTTTGACCTTGCTGTGACCTCTAGATAACCTGGTCATGACCTTACAAACACCCCCATGAAACCCAATCCCAAAGCATGTCGTCATGTGTCGATCTGCTTGGGTTGGGCTCCATCAACTCTAATGATAGGTTTATATTTGGAGATTGGTAGAAAAATGACAATCTGCCTAATATTTTGTCAATTTCTTTCACATCAGACAGGGCTGACATAAGGGTGATTTGATGGGGTTAGTACCCTTCTAACCCCTAAAAAAAGCCTGTAATGTCTTGAAATGTGTTTGGTGTAACTCTGTGTTGGGTTCTAGGTAAGTTTGTACCACCATAAACATCTTAAGTGGACATAATTGTAGGGAAAGGAACAAAAATAAGTTATTTTCATCCATTTTCAGCTAATTTGACCTTGCTGTGACCTTGAGATGACCTTGTCATGACCTTGGGGTAGCTCTCATGTGAAGCCCGACCCCAGACCATGTAACTATGTGTACTAGGGTTGGGCTTCATCAGCTGTAATAGAAATGCTGGCCATTGTTCCAAATATGTTTTTTTTTTCTTTTTTTTTAACAAAAGCCCTTGCCAGTGACGCAATGTATATTGGAATATCTCATACCAGAGCGAGGGTTAAACCGATTAAATTAAAGTTTGTTTTTAGCCCTGAATTGCATTACATGCCAGATGGTCTCACTTTTTAGCTATACAATGTTTTTTGTTGAAATTTCTTGGTAGTCGCCGAGTGCCTCGCAAATAGTCCATACAAAATTTCATGAAAATCGGTTAAGAATTGACTGAGAAATCGGCGAAAAACATGCGATACAAGTTGATCTGACGGCGGGTATAGTTGTTGTACACGTTGTTTTAACACTGGGCCAACGTCAGACAGGTGGACCAGCATTGAATAACACCTGTGTGTGTTGGGTAAGTAATCGTTGAGTTGTGTCGGAATAACGACAGCGTGTCAGGTTTGCTTACAACAAAAGTAATGACTGTCCATTGCACTAGCTCAGTGATCATTGAGTCAGACAGATTTACAAGCGCCCCTGTTAAAGTCCATGCGTATTAATGCGACGCTTGTTAATGCTAAGTGAGATTTGAAGCCTCTGATGACACGAAAAACGTCTGCCCCTATTTAGCGTGCTACCTCATGTTTTGGCTGTCAGCAGTTGACGTCCACTTGTCATCCAAATATGTGAGGTATGGATCTTTTTGTTAGCGCTGAGACACAGGACTTGACGGGTGCTTAACCCCAGAGGATCCAACCATGGCATTAATGCTGTTACAGCATTGAACCAATGTTGACAATGTTATCGCACATGTATATGTGATGTCCCTGCAGAGATGATATACCACTATTTGATAAATGGCGGGCTAAGGCCGGCAAGAGTAGATGAAGTCATCAGGCCGGGGATGGTTTGCTGTGGCAGACATTCTGAGGCCTACGCACAGTGTGAAATTAGACGTAAATTTAATCAGTTAGGCCTACGTCTTTTTAAAACATTCATACAGTATGTCGTCGACGCATTTCTATTATTCTAATGTATCTAAAAACAAATACCATATTTGTATATCGTCGTGCCCAAATAAGAACATTCCAAGATGAAATATGATGGTAACCGCGTCGTCCAGCCTGCCTATATACATGATACATGTGATATAGCGGGCCGTAGCTGCATAAGGTGTCAGCCTGTGTTAACACACCAGTTACACCTGCTGCCAGCGCGCACAAGTGGCCGCTTTAGAATGGATTGCACGTGCAGTCAGTTCTCACCAATGTCGCATGGCTTAATGACGGCGCCGCGGTCGTGAAATACAGAATAACATTTCAGTGCACATAATAAACGCGCCTCCAACTTCGTCTCCGCGCCTGGCGTGTTTAGTAGGGATAATACGGTAGTCTAGTTATCAAAGGGAAGAACCATGAGAAAGGAGTGAAAATTTTGGAGAACGACTGAACCAGTGAACGTCAGGCCCAGCATTGGGCCCAGGGTGTGCTCCTTTCCTCTAGTCTGAGCCCAGGGGGACTGAGCTCCTGTATTAACACAGGGATGCCCATGAATAAGCTGAAAGGCTTTTTGAGTCTCAATCAATCAATCAACCAGCTGATCACTGTATCTGTATCTCAGCAGTCTTTGTTTGAACAGTACTGCTATATCAGGTGGTAATCCTATGTACTTCTCGGTACAATGCTGGATAATCCTTGGCCCAATGTCTTGGACGTTGGCCCGGCATTATAAAGTCATTGTAAACAAGACGACGCGTTGTCGCGGTCCTGTTTTTCTCTACTTACACGACATTGGTACAGAGTTGTATGAGCTATGGCAGTCTTACATTATCTCAGTCCACACCGTGTCGGTTGAGTGTCTACGCAATTGGGCCAATATTGTTTAAATATTATTCAAATACCGATTGATCGTCTCAGCAAACACATTGCATTAAACCTGTTGTAATGTTGGTACACCGTCTTCAAAGTTGGCCCAACATTATTCCACCATTGTTTTAATGCCTCGTGTTTGCTGGGGATTAGCTGCGAAGAAAGGGGTGTTGTAAGTGAGAATTTAAAATGGCGCGACATCATTGTTGAAATCACGCCTCCCCCTTCAATGACCTGATGACTACTAGTCTTACCATATAGTATAGTCACCTGTAGATGTTATACTAGTACATGTATAATTATCAACATGTATTCATGTTTTCCAGAGACACGTCTCATGTCTTTGTTTAAGAATAGCTATTCAATTATCTTGTAAACTACACGAGGATGCTAGTAATATACAAGGCAGAACAAGCAATTATCAACATAAAAAAGTTGCACTTTTAGATATATAAGTTGATGTTGGTAATTGGACTAGTTTTGAAATAATTTCAAAGTGTTAATTAAATCATTTTTCAATATAATAGCTGAAAGGATGGATGGTAAACGAATCATTAACTGAATGTTCCATATCCCACTATAATGAGTTATGATTTGTCTGTGAGCTATTTTAAATCAATTTAGGATGACTAGTACTCCTAAAGTACTTGTAAGTACTTGTTAAAAGTACTTTCATTTTTAAAAGTACTTGAGTATAAGTCCGAGTACAAGTACTTTTCAAAAGTAGGAGTACTGAGTACCGATGAGTACTGAAAAATCGGTACTCGAGTACCAAAGTACGGAAGTACAAAGTACTTTGGCCCCAAGCCTGAGACTCAGCTATCAGTTAATTAATTGGTAAACCTCCATGGGGAGTACGTATCACAGTGACACTGCACTGTAGAGTCTAGTATTGTTCCACATATATGCATTATCGTTCCACGTGGCCGTTGTGGGTATGCCCGGCTTCTGAATCTGAGTGGAAAGATCAACCATTACCCGTTTCAACCACAATGTTTGAATTTGAAACAACTCCCAGTCCCACATCAACCTCAACTTCAGTGCCCTCACGTTCTATCCTCCCCCACCCTGTCCCTGGACGGCTGGAGGCTGGACTCCTTCAGCTGACAACTAGCACACATGTAAACCGCAAGGTTTTTTAACCTCACCTTCATTGCAAGGTTTTTTCACTTCACCTGCTATTCTCACTGCACACCATTGTTTCGTTCATTATACATGTTATAATCTCCTTTTTAGCCCGCCTTTTAATTTTAATTAAAAAAGGTGGGCTATTGCAATTGAAGTTCGGCGTCGTCGGCGTCGGCGGTAACATTTACTTGTGGGCGCGATAACTTGAAAAGTTTTTCATGTTTCCTTCCCAAATTTGTTTTGCATGTTACTAATGACCACTTCTCGGACAAGTTCAATAATGGCTGAAAAAAAAATCAAAATGGCCGACTTATTGCGATTTTTCACCTTTTACGTCAATAATTTGACCTTGTGGGCGCGATAACTTGAAAAGTTTTTCACGTATCCTTTTCAAATTTGTTATGCATGTTACTAATGACCAGTTCTCGGACAAGTTCAATAATGGCCGAAAAAAAATGTAAAATGGCCGATTTATTGCGATTTTTCACATTTTACGTCAATAATTTGACCTTGTGGGCGCGATAAGTTGAAAAGTTTTTCACATATCCTCTTCAAATTGGTTATGCATGTTACTAATAAGTAGTTCTTGGACAAGTTCAATAATGGCCGAAAAAAAAAAAAATGGCCGATTTATTGCGATTTTTTACATTTTACGTCAATAATTTGACCTTGTGGGCACGAAAACTTGAAAAGTTTTTCACATATCCTCTTCAAATTGGTTATGCATTATACTAATAAGTAGTTCTTGGAGAAGTTAAATAATGGCCGAAAAAAAAAAAAATGGCCGATTTATTGCGATTTTTCTTATTTTACGTCAATAATTTGACCCTGTGGGCGCGATAACTTGAAAAGTTTTTCACATATTCTCTTCAAATTTGTTATGTATGTTACTTATAAGTAGTTCTTGGACAAGTTCAATAATGGCTGAAAAAAAAAAATGGCCGATTTATTGTGATTTTTCTCATTTTACGTCAATAATTTGACCTTGTGGGCGCGATAACTTGAAAAGTTTTTCACAAATCCTCTTCAAATTTGTTATGCATGTTACTAATAAGTAGTTCTTGGACAAGTTCAATAATGGTTAAAAAAAATTCAAAATGGCCGATTTATTGCGATTTTTCTCATTTTACGTCAATAATTTGACCTTGTAGGCGCGATAACTTCAACATTTTCACAAGTATCCTTTTCAAGTTTGTTATGCATGTTACTAATAAGCAGTTCTTGGACAAGCTCAATAATGGCCGGTAAAAAAATCAAAATGGTCGACTTATTGCGATTTTTCACATTTATTTTACATCCATAATTTGCCCTTGTGGGCGCGATAACTTGAAAAGCGTCTGGTTTTTTATAGATCTGCTTGTAGTCTATGCAAGTATTACATAGTATATCATATTATACATGTATCTATCTTATTTAACATACCATTTATATCTTGGGTTGTTATTTACGTGATGACATTCGTCTTTACTTTCTTTATCATAATTCAGCGGCCGGCTATTATCGAGTGTGCTCTTGTTTATTTGTAGGGGTTATATTTAATCACATATACAGTAGAACCTGCTATGAGCAGCCACTCCTATGAGCAGCCAACCTCCTATGGGAGGCCACTTGGTCATTACCCAATATGACATTTTGTATAGAAATGAACCTCCTATGAGCAGCCACCTGCCTTGAAAGGCCACTTTTCTTGTGTTGCAATGGTGGATGCTCATAGCAGGTTCTACTGTATAGTATACCAGGTTCTACTGTATAGTATACCTTCCGCACGCACACCAGGACCACGTTGTCTTTTCTATACGGGAGGAATGTGGTCCCAACGTCATAAAAATAACGTCCCCTATTCTAAAGCATATTACTTGCAATACTCCAGGCGCTATTTAAAAAATTCTGTGAGATTTATTTGAGGTCATTTTTTCATTTTTCCCCAACTTTGCTTTTTGGAATTTGTTGTGTATTTTGTAAGTTAATTAGACCATTTGGCATGTAATAAAAATCTTGTTTCACGATAATGGTGATATGAGAGCTGTAATTTTGAAAATTTAATACTGTATGCCAAATGATCTAAATTCCATAATACACTCCACCAAATTTTCAAGGGAGCTGGGGGAAGATGAAAAAATTATCCGATAAAAATGTTGCTAAAAAATTTTAAACTGCGACTGAGCAAATTAAAAAAAGGCTACTCTAGGATCTGGTGGAACAGACCATAGCTGAGTAGGCCTATCTGCTTGTCCCAGGGCCCGGTACTTGTAGCTGTAAAGTGAGCAGCTTTTGCCTTTTGGCTCCTTGGAGTTAGAAGGTGCTAGTTAGGCTACAAAGTGGCAGTTTAGCACCTTCTAACGTCCAAGGCTAAGGGAATGATTTAATTAGACCTAGCCTATCTAGTACTAGATTTTGCAAAAAAAATTGTAAAAAATAGTCGCAGCATACATGCATTGCATGTAACTTACAAAGTTGAAATAACTTACAAAGTTGAAAAAAAATTAGACTAGATCTAGTGAGCAAATATTTTTGAAATGGCAAAAAACGTGTTTCGAGATATTAGACGTACAACCTATAGTACGATACCGGCAGGGATTTAGCCAGGAAATGATAAAAGGAAGTTAAATTTACTTATTGTTGGGACAGGACAAGGTCTGAGGTCCTCCCACAATGCAATTTGGTGGAATCTGGCAATATTTTTTGACTTCTAGGCTGAAAATAGGGCCTAAGGCCATCTAAAAGACGGATGGACTGGTCTCTGGCTAAGTCCTTGGGTACCGGTAGCCTATAGGCCTGTAGCCTCATAGTAGATCTAATAGATGTAGACGGGAACTGCAGTATCTGCTTACTTGTAAGTAAGCTGATACTGAATTTTGGCTTTGTAAAGCGGTGGGCATATAGCCATGGCAATCTGCATATGGCCTGTAACATGTAGGCCTAGGCTATAACCGAAGTCATAGTATTTATTAAAACTAATCAACCAGGATCGCATGATTTTCGCTGATTTCCCAGTCAATTCTCAACAGATACCAAACAAAATATGTGTGTCACTGTACAAAATATTGAATTATTGTCGTTTTAAAGTTGATCCACCGTCCGCAACGTTGGTCCAACCTTAAACCAGCATTAAGTTATGCAAAATATATCTTGTTTGAACCCTAAATGTAATGTTAACTGGTGGAAGGTCTCAGTAGCACAACGCTGGCTTCAGCTTGGGCCAACGTCGAGGAAGCACCAGTACGAGGCCAGACAAACAATTTCAGACAATAAAAATGATTATGTTCATATCTTTTAAAGGTGTTTTTTTGCTCGCTCGCTGGCATCACAGTTTTCTTTAACTTTTTTTCAGATTACCGAAGATGGTCATTAGTACAGTTTACAACAATGGAAATATTCCATTTTTAACATTTAAATTAAAATATAATTTATTTTTTTTGCACCGATTGTGCCCTCTCAATGTTGGACATTTTGAGAAGAAGAGATTAAAAATCGTGTCATGATTTTTTTAATTATTATTCCATAAACAAACCTACCTGTTATGTACAATATTCATTTTGCATGGAGCTGTTTTGATTTTGTCACGGGGGAAAATCACAAAAATTAATAGAGCACTTTTCGTGGCTTTCCCTACAACAAAGTACATGTATACAATATTATATATATATATATCACATTTGATATTTTCAGATTTGGTACCAACAGAGTGGGTGATGCCAAGTGATTTTAAAATGAATGAATAATATTCTGTGTGTCTGTAACAGACATGGATGAAATCACAAATTATTCCCATTCATCATCGGGGCCACAAACTAATCCTGAATATAAAATGACAGCTTTATTGAATGTGTATCACAAACTTACAAGAGATTTCCCCAATCACAAAGAGAATATCTTACACGGGTTGATCTTTCCGAGAGTGTACGCATCAGATGTTTCATCGGAGCAGGTGTCACCTGTGGCTGACAGCAAAGCAACAGCAATAGACAGAATAATCACCCCACCAAGGCCTCAGGGGAATGATAGAAGAGCTGTCTCAGATGCAGAGATACAACTTTATTTAGATGATGAGACTGGCAAAGAGCGACTGCGGATGTTGTTTACCAAACCGTAAGGAGAAAAGTTCATAATTGTAACCCTTAGAACACTGAGCTAAGAAATTTAAATTTCAGTCACTTCAAGTTGTGTCTCGCTACCACGATCCACAACTTCAAGTGACTGAAAATTTGTGCTATTTGTGAAATTTTGTTCCCAACATATATCAGTGTTTCAAGATTGAAAGCATATTTACTTTTTAACATCCGGTTATCATGGATTATACAGTTTCTATTTGAGCACAGAATGTCTACTGTGGTCGACATCAGTGTTCTAAGGTTTAATGGTATGTCCCTGATCAAACAGACCATAACTATGATAACTGATTTTTGAAATCAGTGTCACATAAAACCTGCATTACTCATCAAATTAACTCTTTGCCTGCTGTTCGTGACTATTGAATCATTGATATCGGGACTGAAATAAGTGCTTAAACATCAAGATTTGCTAATGTTTTGTCTTAAATTAAAAAAATATGACCAAGTGGGTGAAAATTTAAATAAGATAGAAAACGGTGATTTAAGGGTTAAGCATTTCTCTACAACATGGCATACAAAAGGTGGATATTCCTACATCCTTCTCATTCCAAGATGGCGACATGCTCTATAAAGCTTAACCCTTGTCCTGCCCGGATATATACGGGGTTAAGGACGTTTTAGATCAATAAAAATACCACTTAATTTTGATAAAATAGTTTTCAGTAGATGCTTAGTTGATCCAATAATTTAATTTTAGACATGTCTATTTTTCATAAATAGTAATATTTTTTGTCATTTGAAGCTGGAAATTGCGTTAGCAATTCCAGCTTCAAATGACTAAAAATATAATTGAAGCAATTCAGCAGGACAAGGGTTAAGTTCTGTGTACATATTGTTATAATGTTTAGTTATAAATAATATATCATAAAGTTCTGCCAAAAAATTATATGTGTACAATTATCAGAACAAGCATTCAAATTGTTAGCATACATCCAAACAGACACTCCCTTGAACCTTTGTTGGCCAAATGCTGGACCACCATCTATGACGCTGGCCCAGCATTGGACCAATATAAAGCCAAGTGTATTGTACCTGGTGGGGTTGATCATTGTTTTTTCTTTGCAGAGACATTGAAGATTGTCACCCAGACCTGATTATGCCGGTAGGAACGATTTGTGGTTGTAGTTTCATTACATTTATCCTAGGAGGAGCTTTGGGTGCTGCGTCTGCCAAGCAGAGATTTATCAAAAAGAACTTGTCTACGAAGTGGGAAACAAAATTGATAGCAAGGGTAATAATTTAGATTAATATTTTAATTATATTGACACTCTTTACCATGTTCATGATGTTTGCATGCTGAATTTTTTGTAACTATTTCTCAACCATTTGAAATCGTTCATATTTCTTTCTCAATTTATGGCTGAAAACCATAAGAAAAAGGAAAACTGTTTTTATTTTTGATAAATGATGCAGAATGAACCAAATTAAAAAAATATTCCCAGTTTGAAATTTTTCTATTTGCTTGATATTTTGTACAAATGTTCAGAAATATTAATTAAATGGAACTGTATAGTCCAAATAATTTTTCAAATATGATCATCTTAAACTTATAGGGGTCGCAGCTCAAAACATTAAAAACTTACAAAATGTCCCATATTTGATTGACAGTATTTTATTCAATTGTAAGTGAATTATGCAGTCCACACACTATGGTCAATAAAGACATTAGTGAACATGATGACCCCAGTGATGAATACTGGTTTAGTCAACAAATCCAAATATTTGCGTCTAAACATCTTTGCGTAGAACCTGATGTGGGGTGATCAATAAAATTATGAGATTTTAACAGAAATTTTACCATCAACTAAGTCTATATATTGACAAAAATGGTGATGGATACATACTTTGGCTCAGGTTTTTGGTCAGCAGGTCTACAAAGTTTTGTGAATTTTTTGTTTGATATATAAAGTTGCACTACCCGGTAATGAAAATAATGTGAGATCATAGGCTGATGCTCATTGTGGTCACATCCATTATTTTAGGGTCATCAGGTTATTGATGCTCTTTACTGTGTTACAGAGAGCAATAGTGGATGCAATGTTTATCGGTGCCTTCAAAGTTGGTTCGAGTATTTCTCTCAGAACGTCTTTATTCACGACAATTTTTATGTAAGTAACAGAATATTTACTACATTGTGTTGAAAATTTGAGAATTGATATTTCAAAAATGATCATGACTGCTCCAAACAAATCGTCGCCTAAAGGATCCTATCTGACACTTGTTAGAGTGGCAGATAGGATCCTTTAGCTCCGGGGCGACGAAATGAAGGAGATAGTTTTGGGCCATGCATCATGTAAATGTACAGACTTGTGATAGAACAACCAATTGTCGTTAAATATTTATATATATTTGTGCGGGTAATAATATATTGGTTTCTTTTATTAAGAATTATAAGTACAGATAGAAAAATAGGACCTGTAAAATCTTTTCTTGACAATTGCCAAGAGAGCACTCCATGCTGAAACTGAAAGTGATTTTTTTGCAAATATGATTCAAAAGGTTCCTATCGGTGATTTCCAGGAGTTGTCAATTGCTCTCCACATACTAGGTTACCATTATACATGTTAAACTGCTAACACGACTACTAGTATATATAGTCGTTTTTAATCAATTTTATTAGCCTATTTATTACGCTCCAACCAATACAACACTGAAATATTTTTGTATAAACCAAGTTTTTTTAAAATTTGAAATCATCATAAATGTCTCAGTTAGCTTTTTCCGTTTCATTTGAATACCGGTATCTATATTATGGGTCTACGGCCATTATATTTTTTTTCATTCTTTCAGTGCATGGATCGACTTTAGACGTCAGAATCTTGACGTTCAAAGAAGATCCCCGCACTGATTAAGAAAGCTGAAGAGCTCTTTTTTTATGACGGACTGCTGTACATGTATAATATAGAAAATATTTTGCAATAGATAACTTTAGAACAAAATTATATATCAGTACATTAGTGGTATTAGCGTATTTTTAGCAAGACCTGTTCAACTTTTCATCAATAAATTGCTAATTGCATCTCCAAATTTTCCATATTGATATCCATAGTGTTAATGTTACGAGCTCTGGCTATTTTGATATCTTGATATTTACCATTTGTAACAGTGGCTGAATAAGAACAATGGTTGAAGATAACATATATTTTATTAATTTTCAGGATGTCATCTCAATGTATCGCCACATATAGAAATCAGAGCAGCTTGATAGAATACATGGCGGCAGGAGGTGAGATATTCTGTGGTCTGCTATTTATGTAGCCAGTAAATATTTATCTGAAATGAATCACTTGTTCTAGACAACTTCCGGTGCTTTGTGGGTAAAGATATGGCATCACCACCCCCTGTACTGAGAATATGTCTGGTAGCAAGGCCTAAAAATAATTGTATGTTCCCGGTAACAGACTTTTCAGAAATAGGGTAGGTTTTTTTCTAGTATACCCTAAGGTGAAGCACACATCGGTTATTTTTGTGCAATAAAGCAAAATAGGCAAATTCTGCATAAACAGTACAGTTCAGCTGATCAATAAGCTGTATAGCAATGAAAACAGCGTGAAAAAAAGAGGTTGGCTCAGTGATTTATCCATAAAAAGCATTAGGGTCGGTAGATCTTTATAAAGGCACCTGAAGATAGGGTCGATCGGGTTACCAGAAACAAACAATTTTTTTGTTTAGACCCAATGCTACATGTATTTTCATGCACTGATTATGGCTTTGACAGTTAACACTTAATCCGCTGGTATGGATTATATTCGTTTTCTACATTTTTTATTAGCATATTGCATATCAGCTTTTGAACATGTTGAAGATAAAACGTGACATCAATCAGCAGAAATTTAGAAATACTGTAGATCTGGTAATATTCGAATTCAAGAATCTCCCGAAAATTATCATTATAATAGCGCTATTAAAGAAAAATTTAAATTCACAAATTCTAAACTTGTGAAAAGTCCCAGAATCAGAAATTCCTGAAAATTGAAACACATTTATAAATTACCAAATATACAGTAGTTGACCTCCATATTGTCAAATCTGAATAATTGCGTAATGGTTTCATTGTAGCTTTGACAGGAAGTGTCCTCAGGATAAACCTGGGAATTCGTGGATTTGTTGCTGGGGCAGCAATTGGATTAACACTTGGGTAATATAAACATATTATATTTTGACTATATTATATAATATTTACATTATTAACCCTTGTATTACTGGATTGTTTGTTTCTATATGCATTGATTTGAAGCTGACATTGCCAATGTAATTTCCAGAGCTTCAAATTATAAAAGAACAAATGAATTAGTGGAGTAATTATTCATATATCATATCATAAATATTATCAACTTTAGTGTTATTTTCTTTGGTTTTAACGCTTACACCGATACTCACAACTATGGTCATTTTTATTTTGTTTTATTAGCCTACCAAATCACTGTTATTGGAAACGAAATGTGTGTCCAAACATCAAGATTTGCAAATACTTGGTCTAAAATTAAAAAAAATATGAGTAAATTTCACCTTCTGGAAGTTAGTACTAAGATTCAACTTCAAGAGGGTGAAAATTAAAATTATTTAATTCATCTCTTTAAGGGTTAATCAGCGCAGGGATAGACTTTAGTTGTCAGAATCTGACTAGACGTCAGATTCTGACAACTAAAATCCATCCTGATTCCCCGCACTGTATCAGTAAAAATATTTATAATGGCTGTTGACCCATAACATTGGTACTGGTATTCAAATGAAGCGGAAAGAGCTAGCTAAGACATTTATGATGATTTTAAATTGAAAAAGCCCTTTCTCCATGGTTTATACGAAAGTATTTCAGCACTTGGTTAAACTTGCTCGAATTTTTTATATATATATACATCACCCCTGTATATAAATCAAATCATTGCTCCAACCAAAATATGTAAATTACATGTACATGTATCAATAATCTTTTCTAAAGACAGCTCTTCATTAATTTATTATTTATAATTTTAAATGGGCATGTATACGATGTTGCAGGCTCATAGACGCACTTATTTCACTTCCTTGTATACTGCAATAATGTATGTTTAATTTTTAGTGGCATAGGTGGGGCGGCGATGCTTCTTTTGCTATATGCTGGTGGTGAAACACAACAAGTTAGACATTACTGGCATATACGAGAAATATTACAGAATAAAAGGTTATTTAGTATTATTTATTTTGTTCAGAAAAATTGCTTGAGGTAATGTAACATCCAGTAGATATACTGTAGATATGGTAATATTCACAAGATTTTAATTTTCGCGAGGAGGACAAATACGTGAATTAAAGAATCTTGTGAAAATTCTTATTATAATAGTGCTGATTCTATGTGAGCATTAACTGTAGCCTCTATAAAGCCCAACTAACAATGGATGTTACCTCAACACTGACACAACATAGGCCTGGTATCTTTGGCACTGACCCAGCATAAACCACTCTTTGTGCAACAGGTAGTTAACTCTTCCTTTACCAACTCCCCCCTGATAAAACTACACCCAGAAACCGACTTCTTTTTTAAGGAGGACCCCTGAGGTAGCCTCTGGGCACAATACAGGTTATACCTATGAGCATGTGCACATCACACAAATTAAAAATGCAAGAGAACTTTGCGTCCATGTCACTGACCATTATCACTGGCGATTTTCAACCACGCATGTATTCAAATATCTCCATTGGAATTAATGAATGTACACATGTGGATTTCACATAAATGCGAATTTGGTAAAGGAAGGTAGTTTTCGCATAAATGCGAAATTGGTAAAGGAAGAGGTAATGCCTTAAATCTGAAATTCAATTTTAAAAATAGAAACTAATTTGTTTCATTTTAAGCTAATAGGGCAGTCCTCAGAAGGATTTTCTTGGCTGGGGGATAGACCTATGTTGACAATTTTTTTTTAATTTCTTTTTAGAACATTATTCTGCAGTAAGAATTATTTTACTAGCCACTACACTTTTTTGCCGTGATTTTTTAGGGAGAGGAAGAACAAATTAATTTAT
This sequence comes from Flabesymbios commensalis, assembly GCA_964017125.1. Taxonomy (NCBI): domain Eukaryota; kingdom Metazoa; phylum Annelida; class Polychaeta; order Terebellida; family Flabelligeridae; genus Flabesymbios; species Flabesymbios commensalis. The sequence continues at coordinate 26,763,707 of OZ024918.1, read as the reverse complement.
ATTGCACTAGTCTTCAAATGATTGATATAGCTGTTTGCGTTTTTAGTTACATATTTACTGCCTGTTTCACAGATTATAATGGATCTGCTCTAATGCTGGAGAGGATGCTTTGTTTTCTGCTATGTAATTCAAATATAATTGAAATATATAACATTTCAAGAAATGTAAAATTATTTTCGAGTTTTCTGAAAGGATGGTTGTTAGGATATACATATACTTATTGATAAATCATTAGGAAGACATTTTGAGTGAACTATTTTATTTTTCAGAGATGCACAGTTATTACAGGGACAAGCACAACCAGAACAAGCTGATATTGTCCAGCCAAGCTAGCTGTAGGCCAGATATAGGAGTATATAATTATAACAGAATACATTTGTTACTTATAAAAAACCTCTCTGTTTGGTGGAATCTGGTTACTGTTAGATTGATGTTATTGTGAGGGAGGGAGGTTATGGCATCAGCACATCTGTTTGATTGTATGTCTGTACATCCAAACTCTCATCTGTCTTCCGCATTCTCGTTTCTGAAACCCCTTGGGGTAGTCCAATCATTTTGTACTGACACATCCACCAGGGGATGTAGACCTTTCGTGTTATGACCTTTGACCTACTTTCTGACCTACATTTCTGAGCCAACATAGTTCAGAGACTAGCAATCTCATTTACAGAGCATATCTATATCTTCCAAATCATATTGTACACAACACATCACTCAGGGGGGTAGATGTGCATTTCTTGAAGTTATGACTTTTGACATACTTTTTGATCTTAATGTCTGAACTAAAATAGCTTAGAAACTACCAGTAGTATGTCTGTCTGCATTCTAATGTCTGGAACATATCTCTAAAACCTCCTTGGGATTCCTTTCATTTTGCACACACACATCATTCAGAGTACGGTACTTATTCAGTTGAATTATGTGTCACTATGTAAGACTTGATATAGGTAATATTAGGGTGGATCACTTCACTAGCAATATAAGGACCATATATGTTTTTACCCTGAGCACGGTGTAGGCCTTTGTTGTTCCCTCAACTATACACAGAGTGGGAGTTTTGTAAAATGAAAACGAGGCTGTCGGCTCGAATTGCCAGACAAGATAGTAGGCAGCACAGATAGCAGTGCATGGTCGGGACACTTCTCTGTAGGGAGTGCAGTATGTTTTTATCATGCTTTATACTTCTTTAAATTAATCAAAACTGTTTTTGTAAATGGTATGCAATTAATAAGTTATCACTGTATCAGTGTTTAAACGTGATGACTGCTGTTCTCTGCGTTAATGGTATCAAATCATAATTAACCAGTATGTTGATGTAATATTTAGGTTCAGATTATTTGTGCTTTTCATTCATTTGAAATTAGAGCTTACATCAGCATATCCACCTTTTAGTGACAGAAAACCAATGACGAACAGCTACTATTGTAGCAAAGGATTTAAACATCCTAACTCGATGTAAATATAAAGTGAAATTTCAAACTGCAATAATGAGTTTGATTGAGAAAAAAAGGATGACACAGGGCAAATGGTGATGTAGGCTTCATGCCAGTATAACCGGGATATTTAAAGGGACCCCTTGGGATGAGACATTTTCAATTTTATCATTTTTGAAAATTTAATTTATATGAAGCTATATAGCCTACTGATCTTAACTAAAAATACAAAAAAGTCAAAAAACCGAAAAAGCACCGAAAAAGAGTGTATTAGCTATATTTCAAGGTCGTATATTGCCATGTAAACAAAGCAAGTCGGCAATATACAGCACTTTACACCACATATTCCCACGTCTTGGACGATCAGATCAAAGCAATTGCCGCTAATTGGTGTCTTATAGTCAGGACACACCTGCAACACTGATTGTCTGCCCAACGCGGGGCCGACGGCATCAACATGTGGCTCAATGCTGTAGGAACATTCAACCGTCCTTTAGCAAGTGTTTAGGTATACAGAATGTTTGTTTGGGTTTTAAGAGGATTCATAAAAAATGTTGATAAAAAATATTTTTTTAAATTTGAAAACTCGGCAAAAAATAAAATCATGATTTGGGGGATAGACTACTTCATTAGAAAGCTAAAAACGAAAATTGATGTTATCCCAAGGAGCTGCTTTAAAAATTGTTTCTGGCATTTGTGTTTATGTGGTGTGTATGCGCATATTTTTGCTTCTATTATAATAGTATACACAAAGAAAACACTACTGTATTTAAGAAATAATGTGTGCCTATTTTGGTAGCAGTTGAAATAGCAGTCCCCAATATTTCTGTCATGCTGATGTGTTTATTTGATTTATATCATCAAGCAAAAATACCATGTTTATAGACATGCAGATATATTCATATACATCTGCGTCTTAAATTTATTTCTCATGACATAAAAAGGCACTGAAGTCCCTGGCGTGCTAACGTTTGTGATGAATTATGAAATTCCCACCTGCTTTACACCCTTTAACTGCGAAATTATTTATTTTTCCGTCACATGAAGTTGTGTCTCGTTCGCATGATCCACAGATTCAAGTGGCTACAAATTACTTAAGATTTTGTTAAAATGGAGGACGATCATTTTTCAATCTTACTAATTAAAGCCACGTTTGACCTTAAGAGGTCGTATTTGCAACAGATACGTCCCTGTAGGCCTAATACGAAGGTGACAAATTTAGAGTGTAAATAAAAAGTTATTGTAGTCGTCATTGACGTTAAATTCCCTCCTGAGTTCAATCCATTACAATTGTTGTTTTTTTGTGGACGATGGTTTTATTAACCTATTATTTTGCATAGTTAAGGCAAAATATTCACAAAACTTTATCGCAATTATTCTGGCTATGAAAACATTGAATTAGCTTTCTGTCTCTCTTGTAAATTGTAAGGTCTAGGATAAACCTCTTTGTGATTGTATTGAGATGGTAATCACTACAAACAGCGAATACACCATCATTATTCTGCGGCAGTCACAGTTTTGTTACAGGCCCTTGCACTGTTAGTATGTGTATGCCTATGTATTTATTGTTATATAAAAAACGATGTGTTAAAATAAATGAACAAAATTGTATGGCGGATTCCTTTTTTTTCTGAATTAAATAATGCATCGCTCATTTCGACAGTAAGGGTGTTTGCTGCTTCCCAGCAAATATGAGACGTCGAAGCATTGTTATTTTAATGTTGGTCCACCGTCTACGACGCTGGCCCAGTATTAAGACTACATTGGTTCGATCCTCGTGTTTACTGGTTTCCCAGCCAGTAAGTCGTTGAATCAATGCTGTCTTAAGGTTGGCTCACATTCTATGACGCTGGTCCAACGATAAACCAACACTGGGTCAACTTGTCTGCTGTGTCACTTGTAACTATGTGACAAGTATGCTGTATTACATACGGTCCGACGTCGCTACAGGCATCGGTTCTCTATAGTGACAAATACAACAATCAACCCTGTGTGGTTATGCAGCACATAGCTACTAGGAAATTTGTATTGTAACATTTTAATTCTCTTATAATCAGCTTTCTATTTACTCTGGTGACGGCTGAGAAACTCTCGTTTGAGGAAAATAATTTCATCAGGTCTTAAATTCAATTTAAAAGTGTTAAAAAGGTCGACTAACGTTATTAACCCTTTTAACGCTGAACTCCTAAGCAGACTTGCATCCCCACCGCTGAATTCCTAGGGGGGGGGGGGGGGGGTGAAAAAAAAAAGAATATTTTGTAATCAGGTAATGTCAGATTTGTGTGAAGACACCAGCAGGATCTTAGCTTATGAGCAAATAATAACACGAGAACGAGTTGTGCTTTACTGGTAGTTAACACCAAGGTCACATCAAGGTCATTTCAAGGTCAAACTCGCAAAAAATATTGAAAATACGCACTTTTTAGCAATTTCAAGCTGTGCAGTGGTGCAGTCATCCATTAGAAAGGACTGATGGTGACACATACTAGGTCGGGTATCATTTCAGCACACATTTTTAGGAAATCTAGGGCAGTGCTGATAGTGGGAGGGGTAATGCCCCCATGTTTGCCCTCATTACACCCCCATTCTTCAAGGCTCAATTGAACAAGCAAATTATAATTATGCAGCTGCATGTAACATCAGCTTGGGCTTCCATCGCAAAAGATTGATATATAATTGGGTATGGGGGTTGACATGGGTTGAGGGTGTGCTTTTTTGCATGGATGCCGCCCAAAATAAACGTGAAGGTTATGGAAAAGTCATGTAAAATGTCACGTTTATCAGTTTATGGGTGATGTGTACTAAATGCGTAATGATTATATAGGTAATGCGTAATGATTAGGTGTACAACCATGCAATCCGCACTGCTGCGATATCTGTCATATAAGTATTATTATAGCATTTTAAGCATGATGATGATGCCAAAGGAATATATGGTTTGTTTTATTGTATTCTTTGATAACAGAAATATAGGTTTGGTGGAAAAATCAAGTCTCTATCTCAATTATCGAGAAAGTTATGATAATTTTATTGATTTCACGGCGGCCATTTTGAATTTTTCGTTCCAAAAGAATCCTTTAAAAGAATGACAGTTCTACATCGGCCCAGATATTCTTATGGGATGCTATCCATGCACAATCAAAAGAGAAACAAACTTTTATCAGCAAAAACAAGGCTACCCTCATGATTATCGGACCACATTGATTTTACAGACAAAAATACGAAAAAACACACTCTGCACCCGAGTATACTCGGGGTCCGCGACAGGGAGTCATCTTTTGCCCCCGAGTATACTCGGGGTCCGCGTTTAAAGGGTTAAGCAGCCCTTGCCGGATGCGGGCTGATTACTGTATTCCACACGGTCCGCCGCCGTCCTCTCCGCCGCCGCAGTTTTTTGTTTTCAAAATAGCTCATACTGTGAGTCCGCCATGATATCACTGTGAGCTCATCGTGAGCTCACATGCAGACTGGGTAATTGAACAGCACTCGCCGTGGCGGACTGCTAATACTGTATTCAACACGGTCCGCAGTTTATAACTTTAGGGAGCAAACCATTTCAAAATGATCACTTACAGCCATTTTTAATTTGAGTAATTTTTTGACATTTACATAATTAAAAACAATGCAAAATAGCTGGAACATGGATATAAAACAAAATATAAGGTATCACACAAGATTAACCCTTGTCAAATTTCGCAGAAATAAAATCCAAAATGGCCGTCTGTCTGTTATCAGCTTAATCAGTAATATGAAATAAAATGACATGACAAATTTTGTAGATATAAAATGCAAAAACTGTCAACTGCTGGCAGCTATTTTGTTTCAATTTTGCTCAATATTTCGGAATCCTTGTATGATAAACTGTCCTGTATTATAAGGTATTGACAAGGTTGCCTAATAATTATCTGTATCAAATTTAAAATGGCTGATTAATAGAGGTAACGGAGGGCTGCTTTCGTGTTCGTTTCCATTGCAATTATAGTTCGGCGTCGGCATTAACAATTATATTTACCTCGCCTCTCACTATTTGGTGCAGACTTATTGTTTTAATGCTGTCTATTGTTCTTCTTATTATTAAACAATTCTACAACGTGAATGCTACTGATAATAGAGTTTGACGTGGGATGAATGGAGTTAAACATCAAGTTGCCCAACCAATTTTAATCTCCAGCCATCTGGGCATGTTTGGGGGTTAATCCCCTAGACATACCCAAAAAAATGAAATGAATCGGGCTTTAGGCTACCTTTGTGCACGTATAGGCTGAACTGGGCCAGGAGAACCTCCTGAGGAGGTTGAGATGACACTGTCCTCCAAACACGAAAATCTGAGCCCTGGCGGTCTGAGGCCGAGCACGCTACCTCTCGGTCACGGAGGCTCCCCACAATACCGACTTTCACACGTGGATGGGGAAGAAACTTTTTTGGTTTCTCTCAAACCGCCCAGACCGGGAACCGAACCCCGAGCTCTGGCGTGAAAGACAGCGGTGCTAACCACTACCCTAGGGGCCCCGGTCTAGACATACCCAGAACCCCTTATTGGGTGAATGAAGGGGAACACTCGCGATAACCCACCATATGCCCTATCACCCCAGTCTCACGTCATCATCTGTACATCATTCATTTCATCAACGTATTGCATGTTTTAACCTATTACAAAATTAATCACTTAAATGACCGCTCAGGCTGAAAAGTGACGTTAAGCATTAATTTACCACCACGCACTGGCGCTTCCTTGCAAATAAGCATAAATGCTGTACAGACGCAAATTATCATCCGATCTTCACGATTTTTTTCTGAACACTGATGGGTAAAGTTTGGAAATCGGCTAATTTGCATATCTTAGAAGGCTCCTCGTTACAAATCAAAGTAAACTCTCTGGAGTATTTACGATATTCACCCTTTTTATGAACACTGATCGTTTACCCTGGTGTAATCCGAAAATATCCTAATTTGCATATAAAAAAAATGCAATACTCGCCCTTCTAATATAGTCTCATTGTTAATACATTAGCAATAAACTATTAATTGTGGAAGGTGGAGACTTTCACATTTGCCATGCAAATATATCATCTAGCTTCCTTCGAAATCAGCGGGCTAAAATCGATTCAGTTTAGGCCACTCCTGTTATTTCTGTAGTACGGCAAAATAATTTATGCTACGTTTAGGATATTAAATACGTCTCGTAAACACATAATAATTTCATAATTAATAACCCCTGTGATTTTTTAGTACAGACTTTTTAGTCTTCCGATGTTCTGCCATTTGTACAATGATTGTGGCATTGTGTATAACCATATTTAGATTGTGTTTCCATTATGTGAATCCCCATTTGCTTTAATCGTTTGTCATTGCTAGTTATTTTCTTGTCCATGCTATAAAAACGCCCTATGTAAATTCAATAACTATATATAATAAATAATTTACATTAATGCTTCAGATTGTTCCACAGGGAACGCTTAGGATGCGGCCTCCACCCGGTTCTTTTTAGTGTTTCTATACCTGGTTTCGATCATAATGATGGTCCCATTATTGATAACATATCAATACAAGTGGGCTTAGGCTAACCACTATATTAATACCTAGTTGTGATGGGGAATAAATCTACTAACATTATTACCATATCTGATACGCTCTACTATCACTGCATGTACGCTACATAGGCCTACATAATGTCATCTGTTCTACAGAAGTCTGCTGAGTTAGCTGGGCTGAAGAGATAAACTAGATATCCATTCGGCGCGCTCGTAGTTATTACTCTGAACCCACGTGACCGATATTTGTAAACAAAGCATGTCACGTGGCTGTGTGTAATGATGCAAACATAGAGCTGATGCAAACAGGTCGGTGGCTGTCAGATATGTTCAGAGTTCAGTTGTATTGTGCATTGACTGTATTAGAGGTCTACATTTAGAACGTACGTGTGTGTACACATGATGGCACAGATGTGTTACGTCTAGCGAGTTATCATTGTATCTGTTTAGTGGCTGAAGAGAATAATAATCGTGTATGCGATAACAATTACAACCCTACTTCAGGACCCACTGTCGACTATTCCATGGACCATGGACTGGCACTGACCGTGTCCGTGATTTAACCAACAGAGATGATTTTAGTTCTGGCAGACATCTAATACACCATTAATTGGTTATCACCAGTGATGTGTTTGATATATAGATATCACACTAGACACTAATTGGAGTTGATACCAATCAATGATATCTACACGTATATCTATCTGTATAGGGTCTAGATCTATTAATAGATGATTCATTGTCACAGGATATATCTATAACCAAGACAAGTTGATGCAACCTAACAGACTGTTGATAAGGATGAGCCAAATATTTGATTATCTAGCTAGTTATATGGATGACCACGAATCATTGAAATCACCACGCGAAAACATTATGCCATATAGGCCTATCATGGACTAGCTGGTGCCATGGAAATGGAGTGATATCTTCACACCGATTATTCCGTAGACAATACATGAATTTAACAACATTTTTTAATGTGAGCTTATTAATTGTACCTGAAGGACTAGTAAACCATGGATCAAGTAGATTCATTAGAAGATTGGGTAGCAGTGAAAGATCAACCATTTGCTGAAGTTGTGTGTGCTAAAAAGAAGTATCTCGATTTCCACATAGCCTGGAATGAAGTGGATAACAAAGTTGCTATTACATGTCGTGAGAGAGCAAAGATACATAGTGCTATTACATCACCAGAAGTCTATACTGGTCTGTTTTCATGGGGAGAGCTTGCCGCCATTGATGAGCAGCTTTCTCTTATACACCCTAGTCTCCACCAGTACCTTCCTGCGCTACCAGAGGAGCCACGAGGTCTGTGGGGATACTTTGCCTCCACTGAGCCACCTCAAGATGACATCTGTGACCAGATAAAGCAGTACCTACAAGTTGCCTTGGATATATGTGGTAAACAATTACTTATCTCCACGTTGTTTGAAGAGCATGACTTGGAAGAATATTTTGAGAAAATTAGTGAGTTTAAGAGACGTTTGTACGACGAAGGTCTTAAAAGTTGTGAAGATGAACTGCAGAATGTTCTCTTTCTCAGAGATGGTTCTATAAACATGGTTGACATGGCAGAAGTGTACAAATTAGAAGACGAATCCGTCTTCAAGTGGAATATAGCACAGGCTGAACTGTACAATTATTTGCTACAACCTTTCTTAGATGTGCGAGAGGTGTCCGTTTGCAAAGTTAAGGAGGCTAAAGAGGGACTAGACAACCCAAATTTGGGAGAGCGCCGACACAATGAATATGCGCACCAATTTACTGAGTGGAATCAAAACTATGTCCATGCTCTTGATCGTATTCAAGAGCTCTACATTGAATACTATTCTCGTACCGTTAAAGTTCTTAGTCAGATGAAGGCGAGGATGGTTGAAGATCAGAGCCGTTTCGGTAAACGTGCCTTTGAAGTTGTTGCTCTGGATCGTTTCCTGAGAGTTTCAGAGGATACATTCTTGGAGAAAATGCAGCTACTGCAGAATACTAGGAAGCAGTATGTACACGAACGCGACAAAGTGAAACAAGAACTTGCTGGTCTGATTAATAAACCAGCAAACTTTCAGAAAAACTTGGACTGTCTGGAAAAGTCTGTGTATGAGTGGCAAGTGAAAATTTATGACATGGATTTGGAAAATTTAGAAGAAGAGGAATCATTGCTGAAGTTACTGAGATCTGCACGCCTTGCTGAAATAAAATCCAGCGAAGAAGTGGTTGTTTTTTATGATGCTATCGAAGATGTGGATGACATAAGCTCAGATGAAGAAACAAACCCTAAGAAGAAAAGAGATACGAAAGTGATGGGATTTACAGATAAACTAAATTTGGTGTATAAAAAGAGAGCTAAGCTAAGAAATAAAAAACAGCTTCTTACTCGGGGACATGAGAACAAAGCTATTAAAAAGCAAGCTATTGTGGAAAATTTTCAACATCACCACAGTATCAAAATCAGGCGTGACAAGCAAAAACAGGAAAATTCAAGAAAAGCTGTCTTTCTTGAGAATGAGAGGAAGAAAACTTTGCAAAGGCTACAGGAATACAAAATGAAATACCCTTCTCCTTCTACCCTACCTCATCAGCGTCATAGAAAACCTAACGGAAGGTCAAAGCCTTCCGGTGGTGACCAAGTGGATTCCATTCTTCCCAGTTTACCCATTTTGTCAAACAGAGAAAAAGCCACACGTCATTTCGATACAGCTGGGCCAACCTCCATTCAAACTGTTCCTGGACCAGCACCAACCTCCCCTCCTCCACCACCTCAACCACCCTGTCCACCACCTTCTATTCCATCAGGGCCTCCTCCACCACCACCACCTCCTCCTCCACCACATCCTGTATCTCCACCACCGTCTCAAACTATCACGACGTCGGCCCTAAACATAGACATGCCACGTCAGAAAACGACATCCGATAAAATTATAGATGCCCATGATATAAACCTGACAAAATCTAAACTGAAGAAAGCAAATAAAGAAAAACATGGTGGAAAAGTTGCACCGCATACAGATACTATGGGATCTATGTTAGAGTTAATACAACGAGGTGTTAAGCTCAGGCCAGTGACGGCCACCGGGTCGAATGAACCAACCAGAGAGCCGCTCGATACAGACCACTGTGAACAACTGAAACAAGCTTTCGAGAGGATGAAGAAAAAACTTGGCTCAAACTCGGATGATGAAAACAGTGACGAAGATGAATACTGTAAGGAAGATTTTGATTAAGGCTGAATAAATAAACTATATTATTCTTCTTAAGTACACTGGTATAGTCTACATTTTCAGGAATGATGATATAATCAATTATCTGAGATTATAACTGTATAAGACTACACTACATACAAAAAGCATCATAAGTGTGTCTGTTCTAAGTTGTTATATTATTACATTAAATACAAGGCATATTATCTATTCAAATATTTATTAAAATTTATTATTAGATTTTTATTTCAAATTTAAAGCAGTTAGGCTTTTCTTTATATTTTAGAAATAGTTCAGTATCTAACAATACCATATCGGATGCAGTTTGTTATTGTTCCACGGCTGTTATCATGATTATGTAACCTAGTGTTGTAAATATATTTCTTATTTATATTTTTACCCAGTTTGTTTCAGGTTTGTTAATTTTGTAATCTCATACTGACACAATAAATTAAGATTTTTTTTAATATATAAAATTTACAACTCTATTTGACGCATCCACCATGTCTATTGGATTATGTGGTTTAAACAAAACATAATAAAGTATGCAGAGTATAGAACGTTGATTACACTGACAGATATAAATATATAAAATGCCCACTGTTCATAATTTGCTGTTTAAGTGATTTAGATGCACCTCTTTTAAATTTTCAGCACGAATTAATTAATTGTATTAGGACATGTACATGATGTATGCAATCTTTTTGTGATACCTGCTAAATATTTTCATACTCTACAGATTATCAGTGTTTATTATTTCATACTAAGACATTGCCATGATTGCGTTGATTTGTTGATTATTCAGGGGTACATTCAAAAAGAAACATAATAGCAGTTTTTAAAGATTATTTTGTGTTAAACCCCATTAATTATATGCTAATTATTAAAATGCTGAAACATTTGAAAAATGTTGGCAATCACTTTGTCTGCCTATAGGCCTAGTACGCCGCTTAAAGGGACTCAATATCAGGCCGAAATCATTAAAAAATCGGTGATTTTAATTTGGCTTCTTAATATGACTATATGGTGTAAACATGTCCATATACTAGAACTGCAAAAGTTTTTAAATTTTGTGCTGCGCATTTACCAGTTAGACTAGATATAGAGACGAAATTCCCGTTTGTCTTATTTTGGACATGCATGCCCCGTATTTATTATTTTGGACATGCATGTCCGAAATAAGAAATCGGGAATTTCGTCTCTATATCTAGCCTAATTGGTAAATGCGCGGCACAAAAAATTAAAAACTTTTGCAGTTCCAGTCTTATGGACATGTTTACATCATATGCATGATATGATCATATTAAAAAGCCAAAATAAAATCACCGATTTTTTAATGATTAAAGCCTGATTGAGTCCCTTTAACTGTTTTGAAGTTTGTCTTCTTGCTGCGTATACCACCAAATCTGCAATATGTTCTTAAAAAATTAGTTTTTAGGCCTCAGCCAAGATGTTGGCGGATACCTATTATCGTCACCAGGCGCGTCCGTATGTCTGTTTTCCGTCCGTCTGACCGCCACTTTTAGCACTATTACTTGTTTCGCGTAGCTGGAATACACATTAAACTTCACATACAGGTTAATCATCACTAAATCTTGATTAATTTCACATTTGACTTTTCTATGACATAGGACCTTGTCTTTTTTCCATCAACATATTTTCTCGTCAATATTTTTTAATGTATTGCTGCAAAATTTATACCAGAATATATATCGATTTCACCAATAGCTCAGATGAGTTCGAAATTGGGCAAGAATTGGCGTCCCAAATGGCAGATTATTGGCCTATTAACCGGGCCGACCTGCAGCAAATTTTGACTTTGTTATGTTTAAAGGGACCCGTGGGATGAGACATTTTCAATTTTTAAAATTTAATTTATTTGAAGCTATATAGCCTACTGATCTTAACTGAAAATACAAAATGTCAAAAAACAATTTTAAAGCACCGAAAAAGAGTGAGGTAGTTATATTTCCAGGTCATATATTGCCATGTAAACAAAACAAGTTGGCAATATACAATACTTTACACCACATATTCCCACGTCTTGGGCGGTGAGATCAAAGCAATCACCGCAAATTGGTGTCTTATAGTCAGGACACGGGGGGGATACAGCTGCAGCACGGCATCGACATGTGGCCCAATGCTGTAGGAAATTCAACCGTCCCTTAGCAAGTGTTTAAGTATACAAAAAGTGTGTTCGGGTTTTAGGTGGATTCATTGAAATGTTGATAAAATATATTTTTTAAAATCTAAAAGTTCTGAAAAAAAAAATCATGATCTGGGGGATACACTACTTCATTACGAAACTGAAAGCGAAAATTGCTGTCATCCCAAGGAGCTGCTTTGATAGCCGGAAAATCGCACCGGGTGAGGATGCAGTTTCAGGGAGGGAAATTTCCCAAAAACTCGATTAAATTAAAAATGGCCGACATGGATCAATTACTGACTTAAAAATGTGTAATATCTGGAAAACCAGAAAATAGAACAAAATTTAAAATTTATACTCAAAAAAATTTAAATGGCTGAGACTGCTACTCGAGTAAAGGTCAAGTAGTCTTTATCTCTGTTATATGTACATAATAATAGTACACTATTATTGTGGAAATTAACAATTATTTTTAATACCAATATTGTGATCACTTCTTATTAAATAAGTGTAGTACCCTAATGGCTACTACATAAACGTTTATTCTCGTGCTTTAAAAGTTATGATTTGATGTCAATTAAAACAAAAATCTGTATCTGCACCTCCTATCCGCACCTTTAAGTGTAGTACCCTAATTGCTACTACATCAAGGTTTATTCTCGTGCTTTAAAAGTTATGATTTGATGCCAATTCAATCTGCATCCGCTGTATATCTAGTATTATTCTCAGTTAATTGACACTTAATTCGAACATGCAGATTAACAGTTGTTGACCCTACCCTGTCGCTTTGGGGGGGGGGGGGGTACTCCAATACGTTGGCGTACTGGGGAGGTGCCGCTGGACAGGATGCCTTTTTTGAGCTTCCAGAATCGGCACAAGGTGCCTTTTTGAGCTTTCAGCTTTAGCAGCCTCTTTGGCACAGGATAGCCAACAGCCCAATTTTGTTTATACATGTACTTAAAAAACAAACACAAATTGTTGATGTTTTTGTGAAGGTTCTTGCAGAATTTGTGTGCAGTCAATGTTTGATGTAAAGTGCCTATCTCAGGGTATCATTTTTTCTAACATTACATCGGGACAAGTATGTGTCTTTTGAGCCATAAGGCAGATTGCGACAGGGTGAGGTTTTGACAATGCTGGGAGCACACCTCTACCCCTAGGGCGAGTAGGCCTACCCCGGGGTCCCCTAGAATGCAAAATATAATAAGAGCACACTCGACAACAGCCCGTCGCCATTATTGCACTAGTCCGAGCACTGGTTAGTAGTAACATGCAAAAAAAAGGTAAAAAATTAGATACGTAAAATGCGAAAAATTGCAATAAAGCAATAAACCTGCCATTTTGGATTTTTCAGCCATTATAGAACTTGTCCGAGAACTGGTTATAAGTAACATTCATAGCAAATTTGGGCAGGATACATTAAAAACAGTTATCGTATCCACAAGGTAAAACTAGAAATAAAAAGAGTTGCACGGGAACGAACACGAAAGCAGCCCTCTGTTACCACCAGTCAGATATATTTAAAATTGTATATAGATCAGCAATCTTTGTCAAGATTTATAACACAGACTGCTTTCCATGCAAGGATTTCGAGATAATGAGCAAAATTGAAACAAAGTGGCTACCAGTCGGGCATTTTGCATTTTATATCTGAATTTTTTTTCATGACTGTACACTGGACACTCTATTTATTATGAACGTTATGAGGTATGAGGTGGCATACAGTAATCAAGACTGTATTTAGGTCGCATACAGTACTTAAGACTGTATGAGGTATGTTTTGGTGAGAGGGGAGTGAGTTGTGGTAGGCCAGCAACAGATGCTAATGATGTGCATGGCAACCATCCAGACTAGTGCAGAATTAGAACATTTCATGAAATATGAGTTTGTGAACTATGCACCTTCTCTATTTGATAGGTTCTCAATGAGAAAGACAGTAAAATCTGCCCTTACTCAGTCACTTAACATGGATGAGCATATTAAAGAGGGTCATGAAAGTTCAATAACAGTATCGACGGAGGCCACCTTCTTCATGCTGTTGTTTGGCAAACACCTGCCACATATCGATCTATCATAAACAATTAGGTGGGATATATTAGAAACCACTACCAAACAACAAGAACTATTGTTGTCTTTAACGGCTACGAGAACAGAACAACCACCAAGTGTATAGAGCAAATAAGAAGATCAGTCATTGAGTGACTTAGTCATCTGCTGATATTGAACTAATGTTAGACGCTATCACAACCACCACTCAATCAGAATTTTTCACAAACCCATAAAATAAATCTCAGTTGATAAGGGAAATATTACATGATAACAATATAAAAGTTCACCAGCCTCAAGCAGATGCTGATGTGGAGATTGCAGTTACAGCCCTTCGTGAGGCAAGCAGAGATGAAAAAATGCGTCTCTGTTTTGTCTCGAGATACCGATGTTTTCGTAATACTCTTGGAGAGACTTGGTGACCATAACAATATTTTTATGATTTATCCTCAGTCCGGAAAACCTGATAAAATTTACCCATTACATCTGGTCAGGAAAAACCTTGGCCCATGTTCAGATGTTCTAATGGCAGTACACGCCTTTACCGGATGTGATACTACTGGTGCGCCATTTAGACAAGGTAAGAAGAAACTCCTCGTATCTGCTAAAAACAATGGGAAATTAAGAGAATACATTAAGGTTTTTAAAAACCCAAATTCTATAGAAGGTGATATAGTAAAAGCGGAGAAGAAGTATTTAAAGATTTGCATGGTTTGAAATCTTTTGACATCGCTATATATTTCAGACTGAAACAGATCATTGCCCGAGACAAAAAAGAACCAACTACCAATCTTGCAGTTTTGCCACATACCACTGGATCTGCAAAATGCATTCTCTTAGGACTTACCTGCAAGTTCACATGTGGTATGGGACCACGCCAGACCCACTATAGGCTAATGGAGATGGGAAGAAAATGCTGGAAATTTACAGCCGGTCGGTTCAGATCGGCCAGCTGTGCCACAACGTCTAATGAAGATAATATTTTGCGATTGTAAAGGTGGGTGTAAGGAAAAGTCAGCATGCACTAGTAGAAAGTCCAGACATCGGGGTACTCCCAGTTGTGGTCATTGTGTTGGGATGACGTGTACTAACGTCGATCCTACATTTGTGGATGAAGCAGAAGATATCGGATAATACATGATTTAGCATACAGGAGAACAGCAAGTAATGTAAGTTATGAACTATTTAAAATTGAAAGTGTGTATATAATTTGGTACAATAATAAAACACTTCCCGGCTAATAAATTTCTTTTTGATATATTTCCTACTAAACAGTAAAAAAAATATGATGATATTAATTATAGTAGGCCTACAATTAGCATTTACAAGTACAATTACAAGTACAATATAATGCAATTTGCATTTAACGATCACACTTTTTCGCTTTTCATTTATTTTACATTACTCTTTTTTCATTAGACTTATATATCATATTTTATATTTACATGTTGGTTTGATGGTTAAAATGCATTAGTATGAGAATTTTTCAAGTTTTGTTGATGGTCATATTATAAACTATACAGAAGCCTCCAATCGTATTTTTATGCATGGATTCCTCGTTGTCATATTAATCAAAAATGACATTAATTATCGGATCACTGGTAAATTCGTAATCGTTGGTCATCTGTGACCTTCATGCGAGGTAATCGGGCGGGTGCCCTAGGGTAGTGGTTAGCACGACTGCCTTTCACGCCAGAGTTCGGGGTTCGATTCCCGATCTCGGCGGTTTGAAAGAAACAAAAATGTTTCTTCCCCATCTACCTGTGAATGTTAGTATTGTGGGGAGCCTCTGTGACTGAGAGGTAGCGTGCTCGGCCTCAGACCGCCAGGGCTCGAATTTCGAATCCTGTGTCTGGAGGACAGTGTCATCTCAATCATCTCATCATCCTCAGGAGGTTCTCCTGGCCCAGTTTAGCCTATATGTGCACAAAGGTGTCCTAAAGCCCGATTCATTTCATTTATTTTTAAGGTAATCAAATAATGTTTTGAAGGACCTTCATGTGGTGCTTGAAGGTCATAGGATAATGTTTTGAAGGTCGACAATGCGCAGAATGGATTTTGCACCATTAGCCTAGTCAGGAATGATATATCACATGTAATTTTTAAATAAGTTTGTTGTTCACTATGACCATTGGTGGTAATTTTTTACCTTCATGTGTTTTTTAAAGTTCACTGAAGCCTGAAATGTTAATTTTAGGAAATGGATTCCACACCCCAAAATTAGGCAGAAATGATATATTACACTTGGTTTTTGGATTAATAGTAAAAAATCGCTTTTTTCCGGCGGCCATTTTGGATTTTTGTTATTTGCGCCAAAACCCGACACAGGATGCATGGGGACTTTTAGGAGAGCAATATATAGATATAAACGGACACTTATGCCAACTTTCAGCTCTGACACCCAAATTTCTACCCAAACCCTAAAATAACTGGACTATATAGGTCTCCGAGATAGTGAGCAAACTTGAAATAAAATTGCTGGCAGTCGGCCATTAGGGATTTTATATTTGCAAAAACTGTCCTATGTTGTACTTGTGTGACACTAGACATTTTATTTCATATCACCAATTTAGCTATCATGTAATATTTCTGAGATAATGAATAAAAGTGACTAAAAATGGCCGCCAGTCGGTCATTTTGGATTTTATTTCTGAGAAATTTGTCATGGGTTATCCTTATGTGATACCTTACATTTTGTTTTATATACTTGTGGTCCAACTATTTTGCATTGTAACTGTTTGTGAGTTACGTAAATTTCTTGAAATTACTCATATTTCAAATAGCAGCTAGACGGCCATTTTGAAATAATTGTTCGCTCACTAAAGTTAATCAGGTCATTGACTGACATTGCTGAGCATATTTGCCAAATTAACCGGTTGACTACGAGACTATTATGCTACGTACTGCGCTAGCTGTTTCTGAAACGAGACTATTTTTTGAAGTCATAGTAGTTTAGTAGGAAGAAGGGGGTATCGTGCACCCCCCGGAAATCAATTTCTAATTGATGTTTCTAGATTAGAAAAATGTCCTAGAAAACGATTTGCTATGTTTAAAAGTTGGTAAAATGTCCCACATACCATTTTTATACAAATTAGTGACGCTATTACTGGAAAATGTATATTTCGCCATATCTCAGCCAATAATGCACACAGCTCAACAATTAAGGTGTCTAACCCTATGTTTTGAGGGTCTAAGATCATTATAAAACTATTCTGGAAGTGATCAGATGTGTCTAAAAGATGCTAGCGTGTCAGATATTGCCGTCATTAGCGAAAATTCTAAGTATTGCTATATCTCCGCGGATATCCAGGACAACTGTATACATTCATTCATATCAGTCATTTTTTTATCATGCTGACATAAAGCGTCTAGGCCTATGTCCTGATGCTCAACAAATATACAAATATAAATATTCAAGAGATCAGATATGTACGAGGCATGTGATAGTAGGCTACTTATTCACATTAGTGCCATCATCAGCGAATAAAAACTGATAACTGCACACGTTATCTATTTAGACCTAATATATTTCTGAAGATTCAATAACACCATAACAGAATAACACTATGATATGTCCCAGTACATGCCATGTTGTAGAATGTATGCTAAGATGTATATTAGCATGTCCTAGCACATAAAAAACATTAAGATGTGTCCTAGTAGGCTCTATGATAAGTACAATGCAAGCTAGAACATGCTGTGTTTGCAACGGAACAGTTAGGACTGGCAACAAGATTCTGAAGGGTCCCGTCCAACCATTTACTCCTCACTCATCACTTTCATCAAAACTGTCAAACTCATAGTTTTCATCGTGTTCCTCATGATTAACCTGGTCATCTGCTTCCCGATCGCCAGCATCCCGGAGATCAACCTGAGAGGTTGGCAAGACATCACCACATGATCACAGAGGTTCCAGGACTTCCAGGTCAGTCTTCATCCACCCCTGTTGCATCTCGTCCTCGTACAGTTTTGTAATTTCACTTGTACAAAGCGACCCGATGGATCACATGCTGGATGTGTGGCTTCAAAGTAGACTGGTACGGGGGAAGCGAGACAGGTCGATTCCGGACTTGGAAATGGGTTTCTTGTCTTCTCCCACCATCTTGTGGGACAGCTTGACATGGACGGCGTTCACAGAAGATTTACTAATGTGTCCGTACACCAAATATGTAAACTGCTCCAGCTGTGTCATCACATGAGCCTTGATGTTCCAGTCGTCACCCATTTGCCTGAATGCTTTGTGGAACCTGGGATTATTTTCCAGCTTTTTAGGTGGCCCCACCTTTCCCTTGCCTTTGAAGGAGCTGGTGCAATCGTCTCCAGTGAAGACACAGTAGCTGGGGAGACACAGTAGTCTTTTACGACAGACTCAACCAGGTCAGATAATTGTATGTTGACAATATCTCTGTGCTTCCCCGTTCCTGTGTCCAGGTACACAGTCAACTTGATTGAATTGGCATGATGCGTAGAATCACAAATATGTCTACGTCTGGGGTTTCTCAGACCATATTTAAATCCTAGGGCAGCGGCATGATGAAAGTACAGTACTTGTGCCACCCTCGTATCAGTCTATTCGTGGTTGTTGTAGATAGTGGTTAGGTACGGCACTTCCACCTGTGTTTTTTTAAATGGGAACACTGGCATGATGAAAACAACATAATTATGGGAATAGACAACACAGCAGCAAGACTAGTAACATAACTTACCTCGCCATCTGTTTTAACAAATTGATGAGTTTTGCCATCCACAATGAGGACTGCCATATATGTTCTGTCCAGCCTAGAAGTGACCTATTTACCACTCCATACAGCAGGAGCTGGTGTTGGCAGATTTTCAAGGGTGGCCTTTTCTAGAAGTTGAGGCATAGTGAAGGAAAGTAACTTTAATGATCTTGGAAAAAAAAACAGGATGTACAGCCATAAGTACTTTATTAGCTCTTCCAAGTACATTGGTTCATTTAGACTTTACGAGGAGCGGGAATGCCAGGTTGCTTTGCTCCTAGTACTGGATGATAGTTTACATAGTAACACATGCTACACAGCTTACCATTTGAAAAACAATGAATATAGTAAACTGTTGTGAATGGGATTATAACTGATTATCTTTCCCTATGCGGAAGTGATGTTGATCTTGTTGTTGTCTACTTTTAAGAATTATGTTCCATATTGTCCACGATTGATCTTGTGAAAGCCCACATAATGTTCAGGCAAAAACGGAGAGCGACGTCCTGATAGGACTTCAAAGGATGGAAGCTTGTGCAAAAGCATCAACAACAATGATAACCGAATTGTACAGAAGCCAGAATGAAAATGCAACATTTGTTCTGGAATTTAACCTTATTTTTTTAATGTGTTCTTATGTAGCCGTTCCAGCAGTTTCCCAGCTTGATAGCTCTGATTCACCATAGTCATTTGGCCGGCCCCGATGGCTCATTCGTATTGACTGGGGCTTGTAAGCTAGGGGTACCAGGTTCAAATCCCAGTCGGGACGGATATTTGTCATCGTGGTTGTGCATATACAGTGCTCCAAACTGTTCAAAGACATGGAGTGTACAGTGCTGCCTATGGTACTGTGCACTATAAATAACCCTTGAAGTCATTCGAAATATGAGTAGGGCATAGTCCCGGCTTCGGGCTTCTTTCTGTCGCGATATTGCCATGATTGTGCAGAAAGCGACGTAAAGCAATATATCATTCTTATTCATCATAGTCGTCCAGTTCTTTGACATAGAGCAAGCGCTATGAAGATAGCAAGAGTACCTCATTATGTTGGACAGCATGTTCTCCAGTACGAAGACAAGTGCCTTCTCATGCTCAGATGGAATACAGGCATGATTCGTATTATTTGGCCCTTCATCTCTTAGAATTATGGTTAGTGAATGCTGCGCAGAAAGATATGATGGACTCTGTTTGGACTTGGCAGCAAAGATGTCGTTGTTTTTCACCGGTCGATGACGTTGATCTAGACACAATATCTTAGCTTGTGATTCGGTTTACTGCCATGTATTGTTGAGATTGATGCTTCTGGTTCTGTTTCATCTCCCAGAAGATTGCGGTTGGTAGCAAAGCGTTGATGACACTGTCGATTATGCTCAACACTTTGCAGGTCTGGCAGAGATGCACATATGTGGTCGCACATTTCTTGCATTCGTTATCATGCTTATAGGGACTCATGTGGTTGGTGGAAACGGCTATTCCAAATGTTGTGAATTTTTTGCATTACTGAATGGCGTGAATCGACCATGATGGTATATAAAAGATTCATGCACACTGAGCATGTTCACACCACCACTACATGCAAATGTGGAATATCTACCATAACCAGTGGTGGTAGTAAAGGTGATAGATGCAACCTATGCTACTACATGTATCTCTACCACTTATAGCACTACCGACATTAAAGTGGAATGGAACACAAAGCTGAAATAAAAACAGAGATGCAACATATGTGCTGTTATTTTGCTTACAGACATGCAAAGGACATATCAGATCTCTCTGAAAATAGTCTTATTATGTTCTTCGACCCTCAAAACGTAGGTCTGGAAACTTATTATGTGCAGTTATCTTAAATATTGGCTGAGCTATGGCGAAAAATAGACTTTTCGTTAATGGCGGTACTATTTTGCACATTATCATGTGTTAGTCACATCTGATCACTTCAAGAATAGTTTTATAATGATCTTAGACCCTCAAAACATGGGGTAAGACACCTTAATTGTTAAGCTATGTGCATTATTGGCTGAGATAGGGCGAAATATACATTTTCCAGTAATGGCGTCACTAATTTGCATAAAAATGGTATGTGGGACATTTTATCAACTTTTTAACATAGCAAATCGTTTTCTATGATATTTTTCCAATCTAGAAACATCAATTAGAAATTGATTTCCGGGGGGTGCACGATACCCCCTTCTTCCTGCCCAACTAATGTGCTCTTTTTGTATTGGCCAAACATGTAGAAATTACTGACAGCTCGGATGATTGAAACGCAATAATTTCATTATTTACTGTTCTTTAAGTTACATTATTTACTGAGATTAATCTGTTAACTTGACAAATCTCAATCTACATTTCTAGTGGGAAAGCAGTTCGAAAACACTCCAAAGCGTCACCCACCATGGTAGATAAACCGATAAACTCAATATAATAAAATATGGTCATCTAAATAAGTTCTAGACTCCATGGGTTCGGCTAAAAAAATACATTTCAGTTTCAACAACGAGATAGTTACCGCATGTTTTCGGGGTTTTTTAAGAGATCGCTTAACAAAATATTATGGCGGCCATCTTGAATTTGTGGTATTAAGAAAAGTACTGATATGATTTCTGATCATCTGGATAACCTCCTTGTACTTTAAAACATAGGTAGAGACACCAAAATCATTGTTTTAACTTCAAGAGTGAGGAATTGGGGTATACCCCTTTTTTTAAAAAATGGCGTTACCTGGTGTTATTTTGAATTACCTACTATGTGGGATTTATGTTGACAAATTCAATATAGTAAAAAGTGGTGATCTAAATAAGTGCTAGATTCCATGGGTTTGGCCAAAAAATACATTTGAGGTTCAACAACGAGATAGATATCTCATATTTTCGTGTGTTTTTAAGAGATCGCTTAACATAATCAGAACAATATGGCGGCCATCTTGGATTTTTGGTGTTGAGAAAAGTGCTGATATCATTTCTGATCATCTGGATCAACTCTTTGGGCCTTAAAACATAAGTAGAGACACCAAAATATTTTTTTTTCTAACTACAAAGGTGAGGAGCTAGGGTACATGTATACCCCTGTTTTTCGAAAATGGCGTCACATGGTGGCGGCCATCTTGAATTAAAAAAAATGCACAAGGGGGATTTTTGGGGCCTCTTCGGAATTCGTCTAGGGAGATGTCCAGGTATCATTCCTGAAAAAATCAGCTTTCTGCAATTTTATTCCAGGTTCCTGTGTTTTTTTCACTAATGCTCTTGCACTATTAGTGTTATAGTAATGGTCTACTACATTTATCCAACACGGTTTTCCAAATAATAAAATAATGTCCAATAATCGGCCACGTTTTGTTTATTAGTGATGGCCCTGCTGTCTGGCACGGTTTTCTAGATATTACGCAAAAAAACTAAATAACGGCCAATAGTCGGGCATTTGAATTTGATCGACTTGACATTTTGAAAGGTGCATTCTTCGATGTCTCACAATAAGTTTTATAATAATGGACTAGCTATATGGCACGTTTTTTTCAGATATTAAGCATTTTAAAGTCACTAATGGCCGCAATTCAGCCATTTTGAACTTTATAGAGTTCAATTTTTGAGGGCACACCTACGGAGGCCCATAGAGGCCAGGAATAAAATAAATTAAAATGATTAATGTGTGCCCGCGTAATAATAATGCGTACCCACGCAACAATAATGCGTGCCCACGCAATGACTAATGCGTGCCCACGCAATGATCAGTGCGTGTCCCCCAAAAAACTAATGCGTGGCCACGCAATAATAATGCGTGCCCACGCAATAATAATGCGTGCCCACGCAATAATAATGCGTGCCCACGCAATAGTCAGCACATGGCCAGCTGCTTGTGAAACCCCTCTTGAGTCTTGACTTGTGAGACTTCATAGACTTGGTTTACAAGGTTAATTATTAATTTAATAGCCTACGCCTGCTATCTATCTATATATTATTGCGTGGCCACGCATTATTATTACGTGCCCACGCATTATTATTGCGTGGGCACGCATTATTATTATTGCGTGGCCACTCATTGGTCACTGCGTGGCCACGCATTATTATTTATGCATGGCCACGCATTGGTCATTGCGTGGGCCCGCACTAATATATAGATAGATAGTAGGCGTAGGCTATTAAGTTAATAATTACCATGTTAACCCAGTCTATGAAGTCTCACAAGTCAAGACTCAAGAGAGGTTTCACAAGCGGCTGGCCATGCCCGCTGAGGGATGTATGTGTGCAATATTAAAGTAATCCACCCATGGTTTTCCCGACATATGATTCGGAAACGAAATCGTGGACAGACGGACAGTCGGACGTCCGGCGTGACGCCATAACCCCCCGCCCCCCAAGGACATGGGATATAAATCAGATGGACTATTGACGGACGGATACCTAATACCCCACGCCGCTACATAATGCGGTGAATAAAATGTGAACGATTTCGTTCTTTATAAGTCCGAGTTGCAGAGCTAGCTATTGGAATGATAATAAAGTCTACAGTTGTGTTGGCATGTCTTTATTGTTTTTTTTCTTGTAGGTATCATGTGTGTTAAATTGAATATATTGGCATACGTTTTCTACTGAAGGTAGAGCCTAAATGAGTGTTGTGATAAACCATAGCGGACCTTACAGCCTTTATCTTGTGCTGCTGACACGGCATAGTTTCAGTGCATATAAAATTGCACACAAAATTATGGAATATTTTGTGGTAGATGCTCACTAATTTGAATCAAAAACTTAAATTTGGGCGCTGTCTATTTTTCATAAATAGAAAAGTTAGCAATTTCAGCATCAAATGAATGAAAAATAGAAACAAACTATTAAGCAGCACACAGATTTAGAGCAGGAAAAGTCTGTTATTTTAAAGCCAAACGAATCTCTCCTCCAGAAATAATATATTATATGGGTAAAACCAAAAATTGGGGTAATTTTACATAAAATTAGTGTCCCCAGGACTTAAAAGGTCCGCATTTTGATTTAAATATAATAATATTAAAAATAAATGGTGCAACTTCACGTTTAGGCATTACAACTTAATAATGTTTAGATTATTTGTAAAAAAAAATATATATATATGGTTTTATAAGAGCTCTATGTCATGGAAACGTGGAAAATGGCATGTCCCCAGAGAAAATTCCACTATTTAAAACTTCACTGTAGGATACAAAATCACAATATAATTCTAACAATTACATTTCATGGCTAGACATTGTTCACTTTAACTAATCAATGATCAAAATTCGACTTAAAATTGATATCGATATAAATAATTTTGATGAAAATACATGTCCCCACATTTGCACTCTACTCCGTTACCATTATTGTAGCATGCCCCATCAAGTGAATAATCATGAACTAAAATTTTATCAAGTGTAGTTTGACACACTAAAGGGCCTTATAAGAGTTTTTCACCTTGAAAGAATTAATATTGTTGAGTGATAAGTTATTCGAAACAGGTATTACCAAAAAGTTAGAAAATATACTTTTGTTTTTACTACTCCGTTCCTAGCCTTGTGGGTATAAAAACGAGTTGGGTTTTATGATTGTATGCCTACAACAGTTGCTATGGGGACTATTTCCACCCGTATGATATATTTTTGAATTATTGCCCAGATCTTTTCATTAATTTTTAGAATACTTTTAATTTTACTACTCCGTTCCACTCTACTCCGTTACCAAGAAGAGGGAACGGAGTGGTGAATTGTCAAATTTTATGGGTTTTACAGTCATAATGATTGATGATATAGTCTTTTAAAACATGGCTCGTTGTCCCCATATTAATCAAGCACCCATTTGTGATCGATGTTATGATAAGAAAATATACAGTTTATATTTATGTCGAGCCAAACATTTGGTAACGGAGTTAAGTATTTTTTGGCTTGGTAACGGAGTTGAAATAAAGATTTTTGTTCATCCCATCAATTTTTTTTTTAATTTTTAGCAGTTTTGATGTACGATTGTTTAGTATTATGCTTCAATAAGGATATCACGTTTAAAAGTGTGATGTCTAGCTAAACAAAGTAACATAATTTTTTAAATGGTTTGGATTTGGTAACGGAGTAGTAAGTGGAATGCTCCAATTTTTTTAAAATGATTTTTTTAAGCAAAAAAAAATTTCTAGCGCAGCCAGTGGCTTTTTCATGCTCTATTGGGATCAGTGCACCAATCCCATAAAGTAGTTTTCCTCCTCTTTGATGGTCACCTCACTGCCATTTTTGATGCTACAAAGTTACCCCAATTTTTGGTTTTACCCATATATACGCGAACCTTGGCTTTCAACCAGGTCTATTTTCACAGCCTTTCTGCACCGTGTTTGCTGGGTTCAGAGAGGGCACAGCCTGCTCCCAAAAGTCGTGATTTATTTTTTAGCTCACCGGGTCTCCCCGCCTTTCAAGAGCGGGGAACCTGCTACTAAAGACGACTAGGCTTCTGTGCTTCCCTGTCAAAGCAGCCTTTACAATTAATTTTCAACTCCTTGGATATCATGCTACTAATAGTGAGACACACCTTCATGATGATTAGCGGCTCATGAATATTACAGTGACATGCTTCTAGGAAGCAGACAGCAGTCATTTACTAACAATCACACAGCTTACTAATACAAACAGCAAAAACACATGTATATGTTATTTTAACTTGTTAGTTAACAATAAAATAAAACTGAATTAACAAAAGTGTTGTTGACTGAACACAATCCCGGTTGATGGCACAAAAGTTGATCAATAAGCATACAAAATTGACAAACTAAAATCATATATAAGTAATACCATATTATAATGCGCGGCTGGAATGCTGGTTAAGTTGCTATTCTGAAATAAAAATAGATCATTTCGTAGAAGGAGTACAAATAACTATCACATTTTACATACTATTTCTCCTAACACAAATATCACTGCTGACAATATCCGATCTGTTCTGGTAAAGATTGAAATTACTTTCTGGACATAGAATCAAGTCCAATTATACTGAGCGATTCCCATGTCATCGTTGACCCTTAGATCACTGAGCTGTTCAATTTAAATTTTTGAAGTTGTGTCTCGCTACCGCGAAAACCCAACTTCAGGTGACTGAAAATTGGTGTTATTTGGGAAATTTAAGTCCCAATAATTATATAGCAAGTGTTTCAAGATTGAATGCATATTTTACTGTGAACAGCTCGTTATCAGGGGTTATACAGCTGCTAATAAAAACACAGAATGTCTACTGCAGTCGACATCAGTGCCGTGCAAAGGCAAAAGGCAGTATCTGCTTACTTTACAAGTAAGCAGATACTGCCTTTTGCCTTTGCAAAGCAGATCAGTGCTCTAAGGGCTAATCGTGCGAAATATAATGCTGGGCAAGCGTCACAGATGGCGGTCCAACATTCTGCTCGGTTAACCCCCTAAGTGCTAGGGGCTCTATAGCCGTTTTTAGCCTTTATATTTGTTAAACAAGAAAATTGGATGCAGAAATCACAATTAAACTTGCATTAAACTAATTCAAATTGTACATATGCTGCCGCGACCCACAACTTCGGGTTGATAAAACACCTATTTTATAATGTAGCACTTAAGGAATAAAGTAATGAAATGACAATTAAAATATCCAAACGAAATGTATTGCCCCAAATTAAATTTGAAAGTAATTTTCATTCACACATAATCTTGAATACTAATCAGATGTGAATAAAACGCTATAACAATCAAGTGCTAAAATACATAACTGAATAATGTCATGCATTTGAAAGTTTTTCGTTCCAGTGACTTTACAATTAATCATAATTTAAATATAAAAATCTAATATTCAAGTTTAAAAATTCAATTGATTAAAGGGAAATAGTATAATTTTCTTCAAAGGATTAAATTATCTTTTATTTTTTTATAATTCTCGGTTATAAATTCCCGTATTTCTTATTTTTGCCATGGCTGTCAATAATTAAAAATCAGAAATTTCGTCTCTATACCTAGCCTAACTGGTGAATGCACAGCACAAAAATTAAAAAACTTTTGCAGTTCTAGTCTATGGACATGTTTACATCATATGGTCATAATATTGAGCTGAAATAAAATCACCGATTTTTTGATGATTTTAGACCTGGGCATGTTCCTTTGATAAAATGATTTTAAATATATTTTCCGCATATATTTTTTAAAATATAATGACTTAATTAAAGGGTATTGGAGCTTCGTGTTCACATGTGTAAGTTTGTGTATTTGTCTCCTTTCGTGTTTGTGATGAATTAATATTATTTATATCGTAAACATACCAAATCATCAGTCTGACTGCGCACAAGTACAGCAGTGTGTGACGATCCATTTTAATACAGGGGAGAATAATCAGATGAGGAAACAATGCTGCATACACACCGCCTCACACATAAGCCTATCTAGCACCACATAGAAATGTGTATATTACATAGCAGAGAAATATTAAAAGTGAATATTATTCTTAACGCCTATTCAATGCCCAAGCTAAGAAATGAGTAGAAACCCTCTATCACCATACCAATGCCATTGTGCAGACGTAAGCTTAACGAAAATATAAATATACTAGTTTTGAAAACACAATTTTCTACAGTCTTGACATAACATAAAAAATAACAACAAACATAATAATAGTATTCTAGAAATTCTATGATACTCACAAAAGAATTAAAAATAGAAAAAAACTTATAAAAATAGTAATAAGATATACTTGAATTAGACCGATGGGATAACGGCTATTATTGCTGTAAGATAAACATGTGTTGTCACTTTGTCGCTAACATGTTGCATGTTTGCATTGATCTAACACGTTGAAGCAACAAATGCGACAGCAGATTTTATATGATAACAAATGTTAATTTCTTAGATTACTGAATGTTCAGTGCATACGCAGCTGACAGGAGGCGTTGTGTCAAGGTTGGGCTGAAGTTGGCCCATCGTCTACGACGCTGGCTCAAAATCAGCCCAATATTGGGCCAACGCCTCGTGTTTTTCTTGGTAACATGTATATATCTTTATTTATTACAGTGTCATACATGTATAATACAATGTCCAGCAGAAAATGACTTACAAGTCACTCTAAATACAAACATATCTGCGGGTGTTGGTGACAGTGTGGCCCGACAAGCACGAGATGTCCGGTCAACGCCAGCTCAATGCTGGCCCAACGTCTACGAAGTTAACCCACCACCGAACCAGCCCCGACCAAACACCCCTGCCTGACAGGACATGTGTACTCCGGCAGTAAAATACAACAGCAATAACAAATCGTCCCTTTGGACATGAAAGGGTGTATATACCATTTTGTGAAGTTGCAGATACACCCTTTCATATCCAAGTGGACCAAGTATATAATTATAATCTTATGACTAAGATCCTGATATCTTTCTGACTCTGTTAATAAAGCTGACTCAAATATCTTACTGAAATGCATCCCCCTAGTATCATACAATGTAATATTGTAAGCTGAATACTGCATGTATACACAAAAGCTTATTTTACAGTATGTATATGATAGTAGTATAAATCTAATTGAGTATCTTAAGAGTATAATTGTGAATACAATGTGTTGAAGCGTTATTTATAATTACAAATACGTATTTATCTACTTGATAGAGGTATGGACAGCAAACACGAGGCATTCATCTAAGGTTGGTTCAATGGTGGCCCACAGACTACGACGCTGACCCATCATTGAACCAATGCTTTCTGGATTCAGAATTTATTTTTGACTGGGGTAAGCTAATAAGCATGTGTGGCACATGGTTTTCCTGGGAAGGGAGAGTATAGTGCAGGGGTAACCAACCTGTCTCAAAAATTTTGAAAAACAATTTTTTAAACAAGACTGTCTTTTGGGTTTGCAGAGCGGTGCTTAGACTAGATTTCTGGAAATAATTTACAATGCTATGACTCCTGGAATTAACTCTTTTATACACTTTTCAGAGAAATCTAAGAATGTAAAGCACAAATTGTGAATTCAAGTTTCTTACATTTGTCTACCCCCCCCCCCTTCTATATCCTGAATATGTTTTTGTGACAGTGATCAACACTGATTTAGAGTGATTAAATAGTGATGGTAAGCGCAAATTAGAAAGAATTTAAGCGCGAATTAAAATTGTTTTGCCAATCCAACTGGATAAAACTCCTTCACACAGAGTTGTGAATTCCATTATATTTAAAGTGTGTTATACACGACTATTATTGTCCTTAAGTTACACTTTAACCGCCGGTCCCAAACATATTCGTTTTTTTATTACTACATTTAGGACCACATTTTAAACATGTTAAAGAGAAAATGTCACATTAAATAAGCGAGATTAGAAAAAAAGTTGACCTCCATTCTGTCAAATCTGTATAATTTCCACTCACTCGAAGTTGTGTATCGCGTCAGCGAGACACAACTTCAAGTGAGTGAAAATTCCAATTAAATAAATTGGAGGTTAAAGGGTTAATACGTTTTAACAGCAGATCAAATCACTATAATTAGGGAATAACATGTGTGTTTGAACATTTTCACCCACTTGTTGTGGGTCGGGGTAGCCAGACACAACTTTAAGTGCGTGAAAATTTAGTTAAGATGAATTGGCGGGTAAGGTTTAATTGATTTATCAATCATCGTTGATAGTTTTACAACAACATTACAAACTAATATACATTTAATGACTGAAATGATAAATCTATAGAAAAATTACATCCATCATATTTGCTCTCAGTAAAAGTTATACAGTAAACAAGTAGCAATAAACATATAATTGTGCCGCATTCTTAAAGTATTGAGCAAACTTAAATGCAATATATCTCCTAAGCAGAACATTCTGCAGAAAGACTACACAAAATTTACTCGCAATAAATTACAACTGAATTATACAACAATTTTAAGTCATACACACAAAGAATGATACATTCTTCACTTAGGAAACAGTTGAAAAAACCCCCCGAAAACTGATGTATTGTGTGCACAAAAACAGATGATTTATAAATAATTCATAAATAATGACTAAAATGTTTTCTATCAGTTCTCAGTATATATGTATTTTGTCCCATAATACACCTGTGGACAGTATTATTTGATATCATATACACGTACAAGTAGCCTACCTTGATGTTCATTGCACGCAGAATGAGAATTGAGTCGTAGCTCTTGTGCCATATGCAGGTTTAGAGTTGTAGACATTGGTTCAACATTAAACCAGAATAGGTTCACTAGATCGCTACGATACTGTGTCAATACCATACAACAGTACTGACCAGTGTCCAAATGAAGATAAGCAACGAGATTCAATTGTGGCAATCGCAAAGCAGGATAATCATGGTGCGTTATTAGCGTGACTGTATCCTCTACAAACAACATCAAACAAAATACATTATAAATCATAATCATTAATATAAAGATGTAATTTGCATATATGAAGTCTGATAATTCCTACCTAAAAAAAAGTACATATGTGAGTGTATAATTTGTTATATGTAAAGTATAAATCAATGAAGCTCATCTATACTGCCGTGTTTGCTGGGTGTAGTATGCACCATACTCACACATAGTGTACTGTACTGTACACTGTGCCACAGATAAGTTGTGTATTTGCGTAATTAATCAATTGCAAAATGTCAAACACTTGATTGAATACAATACATTGTGTTGAAAAAACTAACAAAATTAAAATATCTGTTAATCAATTATCTCTAAAATGTCTCAGCTTAGATCAATAACCACAGGGCGAGCATACATGTCTGTTGTGTACAGGCAGTGAACAATCAGCAGTTAGATCAACCCTTTAACCCTGACTTAGATCAACCCTTTAACCCTGACAACACTGAATTATTTTGTATAAACCATGGCGACCAAAGGTGTTTTTTTCAATTTAAAATCATCATAAATGTCTTAGTTAGCTCTTTCTGCTTCATTTGAATACCTATGTTATGGGTGTGCGGCCATTATACATATTTTATTTCTTTTAGTGAAGGGACGGTCTTTATACGTCTGAATCTGACGTATAAAGACAGTCCAGCGCCTAAAGGGTTAAGGACTAAACACGACTATAATGGTTTTAAATCTATTTTATTAGCCAGTTAAATCAGCTGATGGGAATGAAATGTGTGTTTAACCCTTTCAAGCCAGAGTTTACCATTGTCATCTTCATCCACTACAAGCCGCGAATTGCTGTCGCAATTCTCGACTTGTAGTGGATGAAGATGATTTGAAGTGGGTGAAAAATTAATGAAAATTGCCATGTATTTGTAAACCCGTTTCATGGATATTTTTATTCTGAAACCCTTTGTTGTAGGAAAAATAAAGTCTGATTTCAGTGATGTAAAATGATGCTTTAATGCATCGTGAGGGCTTAAGGGGGAAACATCAATATTTGCAAATATGTTTGGTCAGATATGAGTAATTTTAACCCACTGGAAGTTGTGGGTCACAGTAACGAGACACAAGTTCGAGTGAGTGAAAATTTAAAAAAGATAACTTGGTGTTTCAAGGGTAAACATTTCTTTAACCCTTTAACCGCCAAATTATTCAATCTGAATTTTCACCCACTTGAAGTTGTGTCTCGCTGACGCGATCCACAACTTCAAGTGAGTGAAAATTATTCAAATTTGACAAAATGGAGGTCAACTGTTTTCAAATATTGCTGATTCATGTCACATTTTATCTTTTACATTTTTAAAAAATGGTAGTTATTATGCTAATAATAAATGAAAACCCGAATATATGCGGCACCGGCGGTTAAAGGGTTAAATGAATATTATATTAAAGGTTGAAATAGGGACCTACTGAATTAAATTAACCCTTATCCCGCTAAGTTAATTTATCTAAATTTTCACCCACTTCACTTGAAGTTGTATCTCGCTACCGCAAACCCCAACTTTAAGTTGCTGAGAATTACTCATATTTTTTTAATTTGAACACAAATATTTGATGTGTAACAAAAATTGTAATACTGCTGTTTTTTCATGATAACTGAATTATGGTTTGAAATGAAGGGTGATACTCAATGGGCATTAACATTAAATTATCTGTAGCACTTCTATACCATATCCTGAAATATTTTGATGTTCAGTACTTGACAATGTCAGTGATGTTTATTCGTGGTCTTAAGTAAAGACAAAAGAGGGGTTCACATTGACATGGATGCCATGATCTCACTAGTACCCATGATGTAGAGGCTCATGCTACCTGTCAAACGGGTTGAAACCCAAGATTCAGGGTTTGATCCCTGCTCTTTGTATTCTAATAATATTTCATTAAACCGCCACTTTATTTCCCCTTTAACTTGTAAAAGAATTAATGAGGTAGGCAGTCTCATTGACTAAAAAAACAAAAGGATGGACCTAGGACTGTCAGGGTTCAAAGTTCAGAAGATCCTCGGAAACTTCTCATACTCAACCTGACATAGATTAACCAGTTAATCCTACATATCATTCACAATTTTGAATTGCTCATCTACTTTTAATTTATTGTGCATACTTATTGTACTGTTAACCAGTCACCTTGAAGTTTTTGTTTACGTCTCTCATGATACCATGACTACTCCGATGTTATTGTTATACTAAAAAATAGGCTACAATCATTGCTTTTGTTATCATAATAAAATGTGTTATCCACAATTGATTGCTAAAAAAAACAAATCAAAATTGATGCTGACAACTGTTAGTTTGAATCAATGCAAAATGTTAGAACCAACGGGGAGAAAAGTATTAATTGGCAACAATGCCAAGTAGTAAAATGAAAATGCAACAAAATTACAATTCTGTGTCAACAGGAAAGATCATAGTAATTTTCGATGTGAAACTTGCCTTCTCAGCTCTTTGAAAAACGTCTTACATGACTGGACAAAACTGCAAAAATGTTTTCAACACAGATTTGCGAAGTTAATTATTCATTTGAATAAATGTAATTATTATAAAAAGGGTAAATGCTGTGTAAATCCCAAATGCTGATAGATCCCAATTGTTTTGTAACCTTTTTCTAAAATAATGATCTTCTATCGATAGCTGTTTGACCAATCAAAACTATAATTGCTTTGATCATATTTATTAATAATATTTAATAATAAATTTAAAAAGTGATACATAGAGTGACTTGTCTTTCACCAGCAACATATGAAAATACTAAGTCGTTGATCAATAAATGTAAATCATTTGCAATCAATTGGATATGTGGATCACATTAGCGAGGCACAACTTGATATGGATAAAACAAATAGAGTAACATGCCATAGAGTAAGAATCATTTGCTCTATTTTAAATGTGCATAATTCTTATTGAAAATCCCAGTGATAACGCAGTATTGTTTACTTAACCCTTTCAATCCTGAGTTTACTATCGTCATCTCCATCCACTACAAGCCGCGAATTGCTGTCGCAATTCTCGACTTGTAGTGGATGAAGATGACTTGATGTGGTTTAAAAAGTAAAGAAAAATACAATGTATTAGTAAACCAGTTTCATGGAAATTTTCTTTCTAAAACCCTTAGTTGTAGGAAAATTAGGTCTGTTTTCAGGGATGTAAAATGATGCTTTAATGCATCGCGGGGGCTTAAAGGGTTAAAGGAAGCACTTCAGTAGCTACTGCCTTTTGGCTTTTCCTGACAGAATACTGATCTAATTAACTTCCTAAAAAAAAAGATTATTCACTTAATGCACATGCTAATAATCTACATACAGGTACAAGGTTATCTTTTTACTTTCAACTAAAAATATGTCACTTGTCAAAAACACTGCTTATCTGTAAGTAGCAGATAAACCACATAATTTAATTCCTGAAGAATATTGCAATTTTTAAAATAGCTAAGCATTTAAATATACATTTATATTTAAATATTTAATTAAAAATGTGCAATATCATTAAATAAGCATTATCTTATGTTCACATACATTATGCACTAGACAATTTATGGGATTTTTCCCTGTGTGAATCCATGATACTGATCATGCCAACTTGTCCTTTGTTCCACATTATCTGATTTGCATTATAAGTCTATGTGTTCAATAGATCAACAGACAATTATATGTTATTAAATTGGCTTTGAGACATTAATGTCTGAAAAAAATGGAGAAAATGACTCGTATAGCAAATTTTACACAATAATGTACAATTAAACTTATCAATTCAAAATTAATTTTGTAATACTGTAGATCTGGTAATTTTCGCATGTCAAATGTTCTCGAATTTCTGCTTTTGGCACTTTATAACAAAGTCTAGAATTTGTGAATTTTCAAAAAAAAAGTTCAGCTGTAATAAGGCCTAACACATTATGATAGTCAACTAAGCTGTTGAATATCACCTTTAACCCTTTCGAGCCTGAATTTACCATTGTCATCTTCATTCACTACAAGCCGCGAATTGCTGTCGCAATTCTCGACTTGTAGTGGATAAGATGACTTGAAGTGGTTTGAAAATTAAGGAAAATTACCACGTATTGGTAAACCAGTTTCATGTAAATTTTCGTTAAAAAACCTTTTGTTGTGGGAAAATTAGGTGTGTTTTCAGGGATGTAAAATGATGTTTCAATGCATCGTGGGGGCTTAAAGGGTTAATGGCACTTACTCAGCCGTGAAAGCTTCAACTCTTCTCACCATCGTTATCACTAGGTGTAGGCTGCTGCCACCACTCCCTCTAACATATTACCAATTACGAAGATCACTAACCTATGCACACAGTAGGCTTCCTAAGGAACACGACACGTGCCGACGTTCTCAACTTGTACAAGTCTTTGCTCCCTTTAAGCCCTCACGATGCATTAAAGCAACATTTTACATCCCCGAAATCATACTTAATTTCCCTACAACAAAGGGTTTTAGAACGAAAATTTCCATAAAACTGATTTACCAATACATGGTAATTTTCTTTAATTTTTCACCCACATTAAGTCATCTTTATCCACTACAAGTCGAGAATTGCAACAGCAATCCGCGGCTTGTAGGGGATGAAGATGACAATGGTAAACTCAGGCCTGAACGGGTTAAGCGTTTATTTAATGTTGGGTCAGAAACGGAGATACCAGGCCAGCGTTGGTGTAACATACAATGTTAATTGGGTGGTGGAAGTTGATTCCGATACTCTTATATAAACACATCACTTATATTAGGCTAATTAGCAAACGGTTCCAGTCACTGAATAATATTCAAAAATACATCTAGAATAGAGTAGCATCAATGTGTATATTTATTTCTAGATTTATATTTATTCACGCTGAGATGAAAAATATAAATTGTTGTTAAGTTGAGTATTCATAGAGGCTGTAGGTGAAGTAGTATTTGTCATTTTCGATGATAGCTAGGGCTGTTATAATAGCAATTTTAGTGAAATTATTGAATTCGCGAATTGTCCTCCTCACAAAAATTCTAACCTCAAGAATATTACCAGATCTACAGTATACATACTTAGCCCTTAGCATAAGTATCATAGTGAACAAGCAAAAACTACAGCACCTCTTGTCAGCTAGTAAAATAAACACATTAGTATCCTGAAAAAAAATCAAAATGCCCTTCAAAAAATTTGCCATCAAAGACATGCAGGGTGATTTAAGTAAATGTATGCCAGTCAGTATATTTTTAGCTCAATGATAAATTGGAGGATAATAGAGGAGGCTGGAAAAATGTCAGTTTT
Source organism: Flabesymbios commensalis (assembly GCA_964017125.1). NCBI lineage: Eukaryota > Metazoa > Annelida > Polychaeta > Terebellida > Flabelligeridae > Flabesymbios > Flabesymbios commensalis. Next base: position 26,728,054 of record OZ024918.1, on the reverse strand, counting down.
GTCCTAACATGGAACAATATTGACCCATTCTCAAGTCAGAACTGCTGACCCAACCTTGAGATGGCATTTAGTCTCAGCTTGGAAAACTGTAGTTATTATTGTGGTGAGGAGCTGACAGCAGTGCATTTTTCATTGTTTGTATCCATTAATCTATCAGTAATTAAAACTGTTACTGTGAAATAAAATGTCCTCTTTTAGATAAATGCATGGTGTGATACACTATTCAAATATACCGACATGTAAATTTCTAAGCAATAACCCTTTAACCGCCAAGTTATTCAATGGAAATTTTCACCCACTTGAAGTTGTGTCTCGCTGACGCGATCCACAACTTCAAGCGAGTGAAAATTATTCAGATTTGACAAAACGGAGGTCAGCTTGTTTAATTATTACTGATTGATTTCACATTCTATTTTTAATATGTGCGAAAGGTGGTAATTATTGTGGTAATAATAATATGAAAAAAAAACGAGTTTATTCAGGACCGGCAATTAAAGGGTTAATAAACTTGAAGGTTCGGAGCCGTGAAATGTGATGGTGAACCCACAACCAACAAAAGAGGGGCTACCCTGACCTCTACACATAAAAACGAGCTTCAGTGATGAAAGGGTTAAAGCGCAGAAATAATTTTATATCAACCAAGAGACCAAAGGTTTTTTTCAATTTGAAATCATCATAAATGCCTTAGTCAGCTCTTTCCGCTTCATTTGAACACCTATGTTATGGGTCTACGGCCATTAGAAATTGTTTAACTCTTTCAGTGCGGTGATCGACTTCAGACAAAAAATGTCTGCTTCATCACAATATCAACGTTCTGTTAGATATATTTATTCAACTTGGGCATTTTATCCAATAAAGCAATTTTCATTCACTTGAAGGAAGGAATTACAGTAGCAATTCACATCTCAAAGTGAATGAAAATGAGAACAAATAGCCAGGTGTCAAAATAGTTGAGTGATATCAGTAAGCAAAGTGGTATTAGCATGATTTTTAATATTATGTATTCAGACCTTAAAGATTTTTTAACTGTGTGTCATAATGGAGAGATGCAAGAAAAGCTTGTAAAAACCAAAAGATTGCATGGTTGTGTCAGAATACAATCATTGAAACCATCACTCACCCTTCTTGTTCATCACTCTCCTCACTAAAGATCATAATTTACCAACATCATTATCAAAACATGGTGCCATTTTTATGTTCATTCATTAACCCTTATCCTGCTGATCACGACTATTGTTGTTTTATTGTTTGATCTAGTCACTGATATTGGGAACAAAATGTGTATTTAAACATCAGGATTCGCAAAGGATCATAAATTAAACAAATATGAATAATTTTTCCCCACTTGAAGTTGTGGGTCGCGGTAGCGAGACACAGCTTCAAGTGGGTGAATATTTACATAAATTGACTAGGCAGTATAAGGGTTAATGATGCAATGTGCATTACAAAAATATTTACAAGAATTGAAAAATTATATTTTCATAGGTAGGACTACTGTAATTTGCGACCTGCCACACAAAAGGCCCAAGGTCAAAATTTCCAAAATAGAATTTTTTGACACCCTTCCAATTTTTAAAATGAACTCAACTACTTGACAAATCTTTGTTACTTTTGATTTTATGACAATTAAAAAAATAAAATATATACAACGTCATAAATAATTGTAACACTGCTGTCTGGAGGAACCTTTTTTGCTGGTCACATTTATTTAACCCTTTCACCACCATAGTGACAGCCTATTTTTGCAAGCTGAATGACATTTAGCTGAATGTTAATACCTGAGCATTCAGCTTACAAAAATGGGCTATGGTGGTGAAAGGGTTACAGTTACAAGGCCTGCCAGCAATATACTATTCATGTTCTTAAATATATGCCCTATACAACAGTACATGTACCTACTAGCTCGGATCAATGGAAAAGTGTGACTAAAATAACATCCGCAGTATCCAAAGTTATGTGTGTCGGATACATGTACGACACTTAACTCTGTGCAAAATAAATTCCCTAATATATAAAATTAATGATATGATGATTATTATCATATATTCAATGTGTTAAAAAATTACCTTATGGTAGTTTTTCAATATAATGAAGAAAATAATTCTAGACATCTATATTTAACTATAAATAAACATTTTTATTTTATTTCAAGTAAGAAATGCCACTAGAAGTACAAATGAACAAAAAAGGCACTGACTAACCGCACTAGGCTATTATGCAAAAACAAATAGTGTAGTAGACCTTGACAGTAAGATTTCTCACCTTCTTGTGCTGAAAGATACACTTTTCCCAGACAAAGGTGGAGCAGTACGAGGCTGTCTGATAGCTGATAAAAAAAGACGATAAAGAACATTTATATTTGTACACATTCAGTTAAACCCTTAGAACACTGATGTCACCTACACTAGACCTCTTGCAATTTTACTGGCACCTGCATAACCAGTTCTTAAAAGAAAAATATCCTTCCAATCTTAACCCTTGTCCAGCTATGCCCGGATATATATATATGTTTTGGATCAATAAAAATATCACTTAAAGGTGTCGTCAACTGTCAAAATTCGCAGGACAAGGGTCCCCCAGAAGGCAATAGTGCCCGTGGGTAAGCCAAGGCCCTATTCCATATTAATACTAAATATGCGTTTCATACCCAAAGCCTCATTAAGAGCAAGTTCTCAAATCACAGCAAGTTCATATATACTTGAGCGACATCTGTGAGTTAATAATTCAAAGCCCTTGTCTTTTGCCCCTACTTGGTTGCCTACTTGCAAACAAACTGACTGTATTACTGCGGGGATTTGGAAACTGCTTGACCCCCCATTTTGTATTGTCACCCAGTAAACACAAAACATTTGTATGACTTTATGCAATGTTGGACCAACGTCGAAGACGTTGGGCCGACATTGCATAAATGTCATACAAATGTCTTGCGTTTGCTGGGCAGTAGGACTTTCTCTCAAACATTGTACATTTATCTAATGTTGGTTTAATGTTGGGCCAGCGTCGCAGACGTTGGCCTAACATTAAAACAGCATTGGATCAATGTCTCATTTGAGTAGTATCTTTTAATCAGTTCAGTGGCTTTATTAATGACGTCAATCTGTACTCAATAGGCTACTGTTGGCCTACACTTGACCGTCCCAGGCATGCGCGTTTTGAAGCTGAATGATTCTTAAATTTTGATAAAATAGTTTTTAGTAGATGCTTAGATAATCCAATAATTTAATTTTAGACATGTCTATTTTTCATAAATAGTAATATTTTTCGTCATTTGAAGCTGGAAATTGCGTTAGCAATTCCAGCTTCAAATGACTAAAAATACAATTGAAATAATTCAGCAGGACAAGGGTTAATACACTGATATAAATTTCGCAAATAACATTAATTTTCAGTCACTTGAAGTTGGAGATGGTGGCAGGGAGACACAAATTCAAGTGATTGCAAATTTGAATTGAATACATGTAGGTCAGTGCTCTAGGGTTTAACAATGCAATGTGCCGTCAACAACCAATGATATAATATACAATACCACACAGGTATTCTGAACAGGTCATCAAACATAACATTTATGCAATGTTGGCCCAACGTCTTCAACATTGGACCAACATCGCAAAAATGTTATACAAATGTTTCGTGTTTACTGGGTAGGCACTAAGGTAAACAGCGGTGGTCAGAGGTGAATGGTTGATAGACAAACAGAAAATCAGAGGGATATCTATTATTGTAGAATCTCATATTGTCCCATAAAGTGCCTCAGTCGTATGTCAACTTTTATATTTGAACATTTGAAGGATAAATGAGCTTCAACCCATTAATGCCGATGTCAAATATATTCAGTTTTATTTTTATTACCACATTAAGTATCACCTCTTAAACATTTAAAAAATAATATATTTGAAAGATCTGACCTCCATTTTGTCAAATCTGAATTATTTTCACTAACTTGAAGTTGTGGATCGCGTCAGCGAGACACAACTTCAAGTTGGTGAAAATTATAATAGAATAATTTGGCGGTTGAAGGGTTAAATTTGCAAGATTGGCATATGTTTTGATACAAATTGTGTAAGTATTTTTTATCCACCTGAAGTTGTGGGTCGCTGTAGTGAGACACTACTTCAGGTGGATAAAAAACTAAATTTTGTACCTTAGCGCTTTAAGGGTTGACCCTAAAATATATCTATTTTTATCCCTGATGTTTAAATTTCATACTATTCAAAATTCATTACAAAAATTTGAAAAAAGAAAATATAGACGTCAAAAAGGCAAATTCAGCATGTATGTGGACTAAAATTTCAGAGAAAAATAAGCGCCATCCATTGGAAGTTGTGAGACCAATAGCGAGATGCTAGCTTAAATGGGTGAGAATGACCATTTGATTAAACGTAATTTACACGACAAAATAATATACAATAAATGACAAATTGTATTTACTTGGTTCGGGAACATCGGGGGCCATCATATTCTGGTAGACACTCATCACCACTATCAGACAGCACAGCAGTATCGGAGCGACAATAGCTCCCTCCAGCCCCATCCAGTATATACCACCGGCGATGGCCAGACCAGTCAAGTAAGGGTGACCCCTAGAAAGAAATATTCAATCCTGTCAGTACACAAGATTTATCCTTCTTCTTCTAAACTTGGTATTTTCATTTGAAACTGGAAGTGCCAATACAATTGCCAGTTTTATATAATGAAAATGACTGTTTATGAAAAACAGACATTTCTGAAAATAAATTACTTTATTTGAACAGGCTTCCACCATTAAATATAAGAGATAATTGTGTTGTTTTATATTTAGTTTAGAACATATGATATATGATAAGTCTCCAGGAGGACAAGGGTAAATAAATAAATATCAGCGGCTAATTACAATTTAAAACCAAATAGACAGAAATCATCTTAAAACCTATTAAACTAAGAATTGGAGGCAGAGTTTAATGCAAAAGTTATGAAGTGAAAAATGAGCAATATTTTTAGAAAGTCACTTTCTTAATGGTTCTTTCATGGTGGAATCTACAATGAATATTTTTCTTTGCCACAAAGAGTAATGAACATTAATATCATGTGTATTTTTAACACCCAGGGTTAAAAATCTAGTAATCAGATTCTGACATCTAAAACGGTTACAGCACTGAGAGAAAAAATAAATTAATGGTCGTAGACACATAACATATTCAAATGAAACGGAAGAGCTAAACTAATTTGAGCAGACATTTATGATGATTATAAAATTAAAAACTTCTTTGGTCTCCATGGTTTATACAGTAATAATATTTCAGCGGAGTAATGGTCAATAAAAAATCGGGATATTTAAAGTTTTAATTTTAATAATTATCAAACTTGGCTATTTTACAGAATTGGCAATTTTTTTTCAAATTTGAAATGTCCTAGTTAACTCTTTCTGTTTCATTTGAATACCTAAGCTATGAGTCTACGGCCATGATTATTTAAATATTTTAATGCTTTCAGTGCGGTCCCCGCATTGAAAGGGTTAAAAACTCTCTGATCTCTTCACTAACCCTTTTATTTCGCTGTAGATGGATGTATCCACTACATAGGCTGGCAGTAAGTGGCAGACAAACAGCAGGAGAGCTTGTATTCCCTGGCCCTTCACCAGCCAGAGCTCAACTACAGCAGGTAAAGCTGCCCAGTATGTGCCCAGGAAAGGTATGGCAGCAAAGATAGACGCCAACGCTAAGCAGAAAACGAACGAAATAAGCTGTTACGTAACAACAGTTAAGTAATTCATGGATTGAAATACATCAGTATTCATCAGAAAAATAGCATAAACATGGTGGTCTCGTGAAGCTGCTCACATTCTTACATATTTGACCAAAAACAGTGAAATCACAAAGTTTATGTCCTGAGAGATCTATTTTACTAGTTCGCATTTACATTTAAATGTAGTGTACCATTCCCTATAACCCTTTCAGTCCTGACTTTACATTGTCATATTCATCCACAACAAGCCGCGAATTGCTGCCGCAATTCTCGACTTGTAGTGGATGAATATGATTTGAAGTGGGTGAAAAATTAAAGAAAACGAACATGTTTTAGTAAACCAGTTTTATGGGAATTTTCATTCTAAAAATTAGGTGTGTTTTCAGGGATGTAAAATGATGCTTTAGTGCATCATGAGGGCTTAAAGGGTTAATACTACTGTGTGAAAATTTAGCAAGAAAATTTAGCCTTTCAGTGTGGGGACATACTTCCGCCATCAGAAAGATGTCTAAGGTCGATCTCTTCATAGGATGATTCAAAATATTTACAACAGTCATTGACCCACAAAATAGGGGTTCAACAAAGAGCAAAAAAGTGAATAGGACATTTATCTTTATTGGAAATTGAATAACCTGTACAAAGTAAATTGAAATATTGCAGATCTTTGAGGGTTACACAAGATAATACCTGAAGGTATGAAGACTATTTGGATACCAAACAGAGAATGAGTCAGCCATGTATAAAGACCGTAGAAGGCAGCCATCTTCAGAGATGCCAGGAATACAGATCTTCAAGTACAAAATGTATAATCATAATCAAATTATTGGATCAATAATTGAATACCCCGGTATGTCTCTGTGGGCCTATACATATATAAGTTATAAACATAATCATACACCTTATTTATTTTATTATTTTATTTATTTATAATTTTAATATTCCAATAAATGCCCACTCCCCTGATTTGATATCCAGGATCATGGTATGTACATCATAGACAGTAAAAAACTACTCTAATAAGTGCTCACCCCCTCCTGTCACTTGAGGGGGTATTCTTTTTAACAGCCAGAGCGTTTATTTGAATAAATACAGTATGTATATTTATCAGTAAATTAAAATTCTGCATTACTGCTTAGGATAATGTATAAATAATTATGTAAATTGTAAAATTATGAGAATTGTCTTAATCACCCGATTGCTTCTTCTACAGCAGAACCAAACTTGTTGCCACTACCAGCTTGTCCTGGACTCAGACTAACAAACCATTCTACAGGTTTATACTGGTCACGACTGAATGCCAATAAGTAGAATAGTGTAGTCATGAATATCACCTGCAAAAGTAAATGTTATTTATTAACAGGGTCCTAAAACACAATCTCTCCCCTACAAATACCTAGCGTCGTTTCATGCCATACATTTTGTTTCCTTGGAACAAGCAGAAAAAAAATAAAAAATATAGCTCTTTATCCACAGTGCCTATAGAAGTATTCAAAAATGTTTTATAGGTGGGCTTAAAAACAAAAATGATCATGACATCCAACATTGCTCTTCTATTTGGGTTATCTATTCATCTGGGGTCACATTTATATTTTCAGATTTTCAGAATTTTACTTCAGAGCCAACGCTTGTGTTTAGTCTTTATAGTTTAACCTTTAAACTACTGAAAAATTTGAACACATTTATTCTGTGAGCTTTGAATTGCTAATGCAGTTCCCACTTCGCTGCAAATAAAAATTACCAAATTTTATAAAAATGTAAAATATAAATATGTTTCATCTAGCAAGTAATGGAAGACATAGCTGACAACTGTTGCATAAAGTTATGTCTGCATTGTTCCATCTGACTAGTGGTCTGTGTATACACACATGATATGACTGTGATCTGTTTATGATCTTGATTAAAAGAAGAATTGTAAATGCCTCACAGGATGCCTCATTGTATATCATGTATATGACTGGGCGACCTAAATAATAGATTGTGTCATGCTCTTTTTGAGTCCTAGATGATGCACTGGACAGCTGAAGGGTCAAATATCAAAGCACTGTCATAGTTAACCCTTAAAGCTCTGAATTTTTTTTATGAAAATCAAAGAAACCAAAGGGTTTTTTTCAATTTGAAAGCATCATAAATGTCTTAGTTAGCTCTTTCTGATTCCTTTGAATACCTATGTTATGGGTCTATGGCAATTAGAAATATTTGTACTATTACAGTGCGGGGATCGACTTTAGTCGTCAGAATCTGACGACTAAAGTCGATCCCTGCGCTGTAAGGGTTGAAACTCTCAAGTTATAAAATTCAAATTCTCAGTCACTTGAAGTTGTTTCTCATTACCGCGATCCACAACTTCAAGGCATATTGTATTGGAACAGGTGTTTATTAGAATTAATATGGTAATTGTCAGTCACTTGAAGTTGTGTCTCGCTGCCACGATCCACAACTTCAAGTGACTAACAATTACCATATTTATTCTAACAAGACTACATAAGTCCAGGAGCTCCCGCTCCGAATTAGAATTTGATTGAAGCAATTTTGTGTAGGGTTATTAATGTAGTCCTAGGCTAGGTCAAAAATCAAGACGGAAGACAACTAGGTCTAAGAAGCCCAGTAAGAGTAAGATAAGAACTAGACAGTCTGTCAGAGATTGCAAACCTCTATTGAAATTAATGATCCCAATCAGTATCCCAGTAATGGTCTACCTATCTGGCACGGTTTACCCGATATCAGGCCAATCGAGGTAACTAATGGCTGATTTACAGTCATTTTGAATTCGATATAAACTAGTTAAAAACTTAGGGTGCATCCTCCCCCGAAACCTTAAATTTTGTTTTATAGTAATGGACCAACATCTAACAGTTTGCAAAATATTGGGCATGTGAAAGTAAATAATGGCCGATAGGGGGCCATTTTGAAAATGATCGAGTCAGAATTTTTCAAGATGCATCCTCAGCTGAAATCTCACATTTCATTCTATAATAATCGTCTAGCTATCTAGCACGGTTTACCAAATATCGGCCATGTGAAAGTGAATAATGGCCTAAAGACGGCCATTTTGAATTTGATCAAGTCGAAATTTTCCAAGATGCATCTTCAGCTGAAATCTCACATTTCATTCTATAGTAATGGTCTAGCCATCTAGCACGGTTTACTAAATATCGCCCATGTAAAGGTGAATAATGGCCAATAGGAGGCCATTTTGAATTTGATCAAGTCAAAAATTTTCAAGATGCATCCTCTCCTGAAATCTCACATTTTGTTTTATAGTAATGGTCTAGCCATCTAGTACGGTTACCAAATAACGGCTATGTGAAAGTGAATAATGGCCGATAGGTGGCCATTTTGAATTTGAACGAGTCAATTTTTTTTAAGATTCATCCTCTCTTGTAATCTCACATTTTGTTTTATAGTAATGGTCCAGCTATCTAACACGGTTTACCAAATATCAGCAATGTGGAAGTAAATAGTGGCCGATAGGGGGCCATTTTGAATTAGATTGAGTCAAAAGTTTTTAAAAGGCATCCTCTCCCGAAACGTCACATTTTGTTTTATAGTAATGGTCTAGCTATCTAGCACGGTTTACCTGATATCAGGCCTATCGAGGTAAATAATGCTGATTGTCGGCCATTTTAAATTCGTAAGTTAAAAATTTTCAGGGTGCATCCTCCCCCGAAAACTCACACTTTGTTTTATAGTAATCAGGTAATGGTCTAGCCATCTAGCACGGTTTACCAAATATCAGCCATGTGAAAATGAATAATGGACGAAAAGGCGGCCATTTTGAATTTGATCAAGTCAAATTTTTTCAAGATGCATCCTCATCTGAAATCTCACATTTCGTTTTATAGTAATGGTCTAGCCATCTAGCACGGTTTACCAAATAACGGCCATGTGAAAGTGAATAATGGCCGATTGGCGGCCATTTTGAACTTGGACGAGTTGATTTTTTTCAAAATGCATCCTCTCCTGAAACCTTACAATTTGTTTTATAGTAATGGTGTAGATATCTTGAGCGGTTTTCATGATATTCCACAATATCAGGCCTGTGGAGGTGAATATTGGCCGATAGGCGGCCATTTTGAATTTTATCAACTTGAAATTTTTCAAGATGCATCCTCTCCTGAAACCTTACAATTTATTTTATATTAATAGTGTAGCTATCTTGAGCGGTTTTGATGATATTCCGCAATATCAGGCCTGTCGAGGTGAATAATGGCAGATAGGCGGCCATTTTGAATTTTATCGACCTGAAATTTTTCAAGATGCATCCTCTCCTGAAACCTCACAATTTGTTTTATAGTAATGGTGTGGCTATCTTGAGAGGTTTTCATGATATTCCGCAAAATATTTCAGTCGGATTTACCGATGTTATAAATTAGGTCAAAGTGCTGGGTCAACTTCAAGGTCAAGGTCCGAAAACCTGAAAAGGCACAACTAGGGACCTTAGAGAACATGTATGTGCAATATGACTGTCATCGGCCCAGTACTTTTCGAGATCTGCTCCGGAAACGAAGTGCGCGTCAAAACGTCTAAATAGGTCATAGTTCTGAACCAGAAGTAGGTTAAAGTTCAAATACCCCAAAAGGCACAACTAGACCCCCTAGGGGTGTTGTGTGTAAAATTTGAAGATAATCGGACAAGTACTTTCAGAGATATGCTCCGGAAACGAATTGTTTACGGACGGCCCAACGCCGTAGCATCATCATTTTCTCCTCTGCGACCTTGCGTATTGAATTCAGATTAAAAATATTTTAACCTGTCCATTATCCACCTGGAAGTAACCCACATACCAAAAATTGTTATCCTAGGTTATTTTCTTACAAAGTTATAGGCAGAAGAAGAGGCAAAAAAAAAACGGAGGCGGAATCCATAGCTCCCTCCGTCTCACCTAGGGTGACAGCGAGAGCTAATAAACGTCCAGGGCGCTTAATAGAGTATTTTTTAACGATAATATAGTGTACATGATCATGGATTTTATTTTCAAATCAGGGGGTGGGCATTTATTGGAATATGGACAGCTATAAGAATAAATACGGTACATGTACTTAGATTTGTGAGCTTAAGACACAGCTTGCATCAGTGTCACATATATAGAACATATTTCACTTTTACAAACTGATTACACAACATCAATAGTTGACATAAGTACTCTAAACTAAAATTGATCAAATTTTTTGTGTTCAGGTGCTCAGTTGATCTAATAATTTATTATGGGAGATGTTTATTTTTCATCAATATAACTATTTTTCATCATTTAAAGCTGGAAAATGCTTTAGAGGCTCCAGCTTTAAATGATCAAAAATGGAAACAAACAATTGAGCGTGTTAAGTGAATGAACCGTGAGATCAGCAGAGTTTACTCACCAAGGAGATGACAAAGTTGAGTACAGCTGTTCCTCCACCGAGCAGCACAGACAGCGTGACCGTGAGAATGTTCAAACAGAGACTCAGATTGCCCTTTAACACCATCCACACAGAGTCCAAAACCTAGCAGAAAAAAAGTCAGCATTTCATTTATTAGTAGGACTTGCTTTAAAAGTTTCTTGCTGGAAGCAGATTTTGACTTTTAACGTGCTATTTCAAAAGAGTGTTCTCAAAAGTTTAATCAAAAGGTGACATTTTCTGGTGTTTGATATTTGCTTGTGATAGTTGCTCTATTTGTTATTTTGCTTTCACAATGGTAAAGATAAATATGGTGTCCTACTTCCAGTGCCGATAAAGAAATACAGCAAAACAACATATAAAATAAAAGTAAAAACCTACATTTAATTGCCCTTTTCAAGAGATACATGTACAAAATGTGTGAGGTATATCTCTGTTCATGGAAGTCAAATGAAAAAATATGGTTAATATACATATATATTTTAAAATTAAACTTTGCATTAATTGAGATAAAAAAACTGTAGGAGGAATCTTGAGAGGTACAACACATAATTACTGTACATGAGGTTAGAAAATTAACCAAACATAAAACAATTCAAATGAAAAAAACACATGCGGAAGCTACGTAAATCATGCTGCTACATATAGAGTTGTCTCCCTCACTAACACCGCCTCTCAGCAACGTCCCCCCCTCTTAAGCCAATTTTTTCGCATGAAAGCATCTATCACAAAAACAAACGTCACTTGGCATGCTTGTCACTCCTCCCCCCCCACCCCCCCCAGTTCATCTATGCTTACTTGCCGCGCTGACGAATCTGGCACTTGGGGTGCATGCATAACGAGGGAGTGAAGCCAAATTAATTTTTCCTACTGGTATAATTGAAATTGTTTGGATTATATCTGATAAGATGTTAATATTAGTACAATGTACTTTGAACACAGAACAGTGCATTTTAGTGACTTTTCAGAGCAATATCTTGTAATGAAGTAATACATGTACAAAACACAAGGCAAAGACAGCCACTTCACATCACAAATTCATCTATGCTGGAGCAAGGGAGAATATTTTAAATATTACTAATCAATAGATCATCTATTAATTTACTATTACATTTATTTAATGATGGGACTTAGTGCAAATGTAATATTTTAGGTACATTAACAGGAAAGATTTTTATTTATGGATATGAAAAATATTTTGCATATGTTCTCTACAGCATAGTCAATGTGTTGAAATCATAATGCTAATGTTTTTATGGCATTACTCCTAGATATGGGAGAGTGTATCTGTCACTTAGCAAAGTGCAAATACACCCTTTTATATCCAAGGGGACGAGTTATATAAATAGCATAATCATGATAATAGGACGCTTCTCCAAGACTAATCAAGGTGATATCAGTGAAATAACAAATCAAAAGCTTCAGTGCAACAAAATGACTTCAAATTCAAGGATAAACATTAGTTGTAATGTATAAACAGTCAGTTTGCTTTGAGGAACTGAGAACAAAATGAGGTAAGTAAAACCAATACCTCTCTAGCCTGAAATATAAGATAGTAAGTGATCAACGCAAGTGAAAAGACATAAAACAAAGAAAAGTAAGCAGATACTGCTTTTTGGCTTTGCAGTGCAGTATATCTATAGCAGTTCTCTACTTTCAAAATATTGAGTGTGAAGATTAATGTAATACGCTAATTTACAAGTATTTAAAATCTCTATAACATAAAATCATATTTGGCGATGTGTTTGTTCTGAGATTAAACACGATCATAACAATCTTCAGAATTTGCAAAAAGATATAAGTTTCTTCCTCTCAGCCTTAATCAAATAGGTACAATCTAGGCTACATATCTCTTCTTCATAGATAGAAATTGCTTTGTAGTTGGATTATTTAGTTTAATAAGAATAATTACAATGATTTAAAGTTAGCTAGATAATGTCCACATAACATCAACTTGAGTAGAAAACACAAAACTATTAACTTTGTTTATATAGTAAATGCACACAAACACAACGGCAGCGTTACAAAAAGATGCATCTCCCTTTTTGATGAAAGGAAAATAAAAGTATGTAAGCCAGTAGAGTGTGCTCCAAAGTGGATGATTTAGACACGTTCACTTTACCATCTGTCCATCCAACGAGTGGCCCATTAATCTTATGCTGGCTGAAGTCACACTATGAAAATTGCATATATCACTGACTGTCTTAGACGTAAGACACACATCACAACATTCAGAAACAGCAAACTGATCATCTTTGAAACTGTTCATCTCTCATATTGTATCATCTTTTACCGGGAAATAATGTTTGCATATAAAGCTACATACAAAATATGTCTTTTGTATGATTAATGTCAAACTTACTGATAAGAGCATTCCCAGGTTTTCTTTTAGAAGACCTATAATATTCTGGCTGAAGTCTTGAGAATCACGAAACAAATCAAGGACTGATGAAATATTGTTGATGTCGACAATGGAGTCTTGTCTGGAGAAACTGTGCTGCTGAGCCGTTGTGTTCTGACAACAAATCATTACAAGGAATGACAACAAATCATGATTTACTGGTACTAAATTCTGAAATTAACATTAACTTTTAACAGCGGGTCGCGAATATATTCAGTTTTTTTTTTAAATTATTAGCACATTAACTTATTCAAGACAGCACTCTCGTTGCATACATGTTTCTGTGGACAGGACATTTTTAAAAATGTACTTTTTATGATGTCAGATGATATGAGTTATCTTGGGCTCCGTCGTGTACCAGCGAAGTAGCTTACCCGAGATATCTCGGGCTCCGTCTGGAATGAGTTAAGTACCTTGTAACGCATTTTAAACATGTTAAAGATGTGATTTCAATCAGCAAGATTTCAAAAGAGTTGACCCCCATTTTGTCAAATCTAAATAATTTTCTCTCACTTGAGGTTGTGTGTCGCGCTAGCGAGATACAACTTCAAGTGGGTGAAAATTCAAATTGAATAATTTGACGGTTTAAGGGTTAAAACTTTGAAGCTCAAATTTATGAACCCCATCTAGGATATTTTAATTAAAATTCATTGACTTAGAAACAGTACAGTACATCGAATTCAACCCTTAGAGGTCGGAACTAATAAATTTAAATTTTCAGTCATCTGAAGTTGTGTCTCGCTACTGTGAACCGCAACTTCAAGTGAGTGAAATTTAATTTAATTTGCTAAATTTTGGTTGAAATGTACATTATTATCTCCAATTTCATACATAATTAATTATTAAAAGCTGGCAGTTTGAGGCTATTAAAACATATAAGAAAACAATACTAATGTCGACGTCAGTGCTCTAAGGGTCAACCCTTTGAGTACTGATCTATCAAATAAAATTTTCAGTCACTTGAACTTGTATAACATCAAGTGACTGAAAATGTATGTGACTTGTGAAATTTAGGTCCCAACATATATCAGTGTTTTAAGATTAAAGGCATATTTTACTCTTAAAAACTGAATATACAGGTGCTTGTGAAAACGCAGAATGTCTATTGTAGTCGACATCAGTGCTCTAAAGATTAAGGATGTTCTGAGTTTTAATTTGAGATTTCATACTTGGGTAATTCATCAAATAAGCACATTTCCATTGAACTTCAAACAGCAATATTAGTTACCACATAAAAAATTATCTTCTTTAAATAACATATCAAAGTGGTTTGATATTGTTTTTGCATATTCTGGCTAAACCAATGTTTTGAGGATTGTAGAACAAACAATAAAAAAACACTGAAGAAAAAAATATATTAATGAAAACGTTTTTAAATTTCAGTTATAACAAGATATGAGACTAAAAAAATTAATAATATTAAAAAGAGCTCTCCCTTCTGCAAATAAAACAAATACTAAAAGAAGAAATGATAAGTACCCTTGCCAGCCATGTGCGGTAAACTTTGTCCCAGATCTGAAGAACTTGTTTCTCGACCACCTCCTTTCTCTCTGGATCATCTACATTCAACATCACATGGATCTGCAATTCAAACAGCAGGGATTTGGGATTTTAAAATAGCTCTAGCAATTGTACCAATGTTATATTATTGTAGGGGCAAAATTATTTTTTAAGATTTAAATGAAGCCACAACACTGCATCGTATGTCTGAGGTGTTGCAATTTAATAAATCACACAGGCATCAGAGCTATTTCGCTTCGTCGTTAGATAAGTACACTGAATTGAAAAACGACCGCTCTGAAGTCGCCCATCGCGGTATGGATGGGTGATTATAATTTTAAATAAAAAGTATAAGGGAGGACAGACAGACTTTACCAATTATCCTGCTGATCACGACTCGTTTTCAACCTATTTTTGTAGTCGACCAAATCACTGTTATTGGGAATGGAATGTGTGTCTAAACATCAAGATTTGCAAAGATTTGTGCTCAAATTAAACAAATATGAGTGATTTTTAGCCACTTGAAGTTGTGGGTCGCGGTAGTGAGACACAACTTCAAGGGGCAGAAAATATAAATAAATTAACTTAGCAGGATAAGAGTTAACCCTTAGAGCACAGAGCCAAGAAATTTAAATTTTTAGCCACTTGAAGTTGTGTCTCGCTACCGCGATCCACAACCTCAAGTGATTAAAAATTTGTTCAATTTGCAAAATCTAGGTTGAAATGTATATGATTATGACAGATTTGAGTTATATTCAATTTTGAAAACCTGGTTATACAAGACAATTAAAACATGAGAAAACAATACTATAGTCCACTGTAGTCGACATCAGTGTGCTAAGGGTTAATCCTTTCAAGCCTGAATCTACCATTGTCATCTTTATCCACCACAAGCCGCGAATTGCTGTCGCAATTCTCGACTTGTAGTGGATGAAGATGACTTGATGTGGTTTAAAAATTAAAGAAATTTCCATGTATTGGTAAACCAGTTTCTTGAAAATTTTCATTCAAAGACCCTTTGTTATAGAAAAATTAAGTCTCCTTTCAGGGATGTTGATGCCTTGATGCATCGTGAGGGCTTAAAGAGTTAAATATGTACTTACCTTACTAGCAATCCACTCTCGCCCGTACACATACGCATTAGCAACCATAGAGTCAAGTGCATCCTGCATGTAATCCTGGTCGGGAAGCAATCTATAATATAATAACAAAGTTCAACTGCCTTAACTCTCTACCTGCTGGCGACTCATTTATGTGGGATCAGACATAACATATTTATTATAATAAATGCCCATATTCCAATAAACTCCCATTTCTCTGATTTGAAATAAAATCCATGATCATGGTACACTATTAGACATTAAAAAATTCTCTAATAAGTACCCCCCCCCCCCCTTTGTAATCTCAGGAGGTATTCTGTATTCTAATTGGGCGATTATAATAAATATGGTATTTAAAAGAAAATAATTGAAGGGAAGATGTTACCACTCATTAATCCCTATAGCACTGGGACCGTCTTTAGATGTCAGAATCTGATGGACCCTGCACTGGAAGAATGAAAATTTATAATGGCCGTGAACCTATAAAATAGGCCTACCCTTGTCCTGATATGCCTGTATATAATTATATATGGTTTCAGGTAGATATTAAACCAAATAATGCGTCACTGAAATGGATAATATAGTTTGTGGCAGATGCTCAGTTAGTCAAATAATTCAATTTGGAAGGTGTCTATCTATCTAATAAAAATATGATAAAATTTTCAGATTGTATAGAAATTGATGCTCCACACACTCACACTATTTTTTCCAACTTTCATGTGCATTTATATGCAATTCCCATTTCAATGTATGAAAATGATCGCATTTTATTAAATATATAAGTGGAATTAAATAGTTCAAATGAAAATGGCTTATTCTGATGGTATAAATATCCTTAGTGTAGGCCTACTATTTTCCCTTGAAAAATCACCTTTCAAAGTATGCTACATGGTGCAAAAATAAAAGCAGTTGATATTTAGACTTGAAATTTAATTTTATAATGTAATTCAGATGTTAACCTCTGATGCTTATAGTGCGGGAACCATATATAAACGGTTTCGAGCATATTTCAGACCAAATAAAATGCCAATGAAATCCATCAAATAGTTTATGATAGATGTTCAGGTAATCAAATAATAAAATTTTGCAGATAATCATTTTCCACAAATAGACATATTTTTTATCATTTGAAGCTGGAATTTGCGTTAGCAATTCCAGCTTCAAATGAATGAAAAATAGAGACAAACAATTCAGCAGCATAAGGGTTGAATGAATGCTGGTTTGATGTTGCTCCACAATCTGTGATGCTGGCCCAACACTAAAGCAACATTGGATCAACGTTTCACAGTTTCAAAACTTACTGGTTGAATTCAGGATGAAGAGTACTGTTTATCACATTACTGGTAACTGACACCAGATGCATGCTTTCTTTATGAACCTGAAAAAAATCATGACGTTGAATTAAAAAATACCTTATCCGTTATAAGGATTTTGTTGACATCACAGACATGACAGATGCAATTATTAAGTCATCCATTAATCATTTGTCTGCTAGTGATGCATTTATGTGTCATCTGAAATATTTTAATACAATTTTTTTTATAAATTGTCATTAACCCATTCTGGTGCTAAGCATGTCTAGTCGTTTTAAACATTTTTATTTGATTTTCAAACAAACAATTTTGCAACAGAAATGATCATTAAATTTTCTACATTTGCATATATCGTCGCCTCGGAGCTAAAGGATCCTATCTGACACTAAAAATTGTTAGAGTGGCAGATAAGATCCTTTAGCTCCGAGGTGATTATAATGTGATGGGAATTGTGTACAGTCAGGTAATTGTCAATCACTTGAAGTTTCAAGAGGGTGGAAATAATCACTTAGCGCTTCAAGGATTAGAATAAGGTTGTTTGAGGTTTCAATTTGATTGACTACAATATGCTATTTTAGACATTTGGGTAGTTGTACTTACTCATTGAATAAAAATACAACAAAGTAGGTAGGCCTATAGGATAAATTTAGCTACATCAAAATAATTTAATTTAAACAAACTAAAGCTAGCTTATATTTTATTGTGTTGCCTGCTTCTACACTATGACAAACCCTTTCACTATACACAGTAAATACCCCCCCCCCCCAGTACTGGCCCAGCTGACACTGACATATAATTTACTGCTGCAGTGATGGTATACGTACTAGAATACGAAAGGGTTAAGAAGAAATGATAAAAATTATATGATTACCTGGATGGCAGCGAAAACTGAAAAAAGAATGAGTCCAAGAAGAAGTGATACCACAATAAGTATGGTGACAACATTGTTCATGCTTTGTTCCAGAGAGTGTACTATCTGAATACAAACAAGAACCATTTTCAAAGATTTATGAAAAGCATGAAAAGGCAATAGTTTAGTTATCAAAATTAAAAAAAAACAAGACCACACACAAAATTAGACCACAGTTAGACTACACATTTAAAATTATGGTAGTTGTGACAGCTGTAAATTTTGTTTATCAGTAACAAGCATTTCAAATATGGAAAGAGCCATCCTGTGTATTAACATGACTAACGCCATATTTTTCAACCACTGCCAAGATGGACAAAAAAGTAAAGCCATATATTAAAAATGACTATTTAAATAATAGACTACATATTTGAATTACTAGTCTAAGAATGAATACAGTACCTTTTTGTCTCCGCGTAGAGCCATTCTGGCCAATCCCCTCAGTGGCTTAGGTAGAAGTAGATCAAGTCGACTGTTAGAGTTGGAATGCTCTTTCATCATTTGTGAAACAGAAGCCAGTTTATCCTTGACAAATTGCCAAGAAGTGAAGTTTTTTCCTGAAAGAAATTTCAAATATATTTGATCAATAACTAACTGATATAAATTTAAAATTTAAGCACAACTATTTATAAGTGTATTTAGCCCTTGTCCTAGCTTGACTTGTTTCTATTTTTTTTCAAAAGGTTCCGAAATATATTCTCATTTTCTAAACTGAATTATTTGTTGAACTAACATAAATTTCATTTTATTTGGTTTCAAACTTCTGTGGAAAAATACAGTGTTCTAAAGAGGGTTAACCCTTTGCTGCCGGAACCGTAAATATATCCATGATATCAGATTTCCAGCAAATTCCAGATCGGCTAAAAAATATTTTGTGATAGATGCTCAGTTAATCAAAATTGTTAATTTCTAGAATAACCATTTTTCATACATGGACATATTTTTTGTCATATGAAGCTGGAATTTGTGTTAGCAATTCCAGCTTCAAATAAATGCAAAATAGAGACAGATAATTCAGCAGCACATTAAGGTTTAAAAGGAGGTAGTGCAGTGGACAATCAGGTGGAAATATCAGATTGTCTGCCAAAATTTTGAGTTGTCAAAATTTTAATGGTAAAGATATTACCTGCCCATTCTCACTTTATTCTTATTATTTTATGAAATAACTGTGATGTCATAAATTAATCTGGTCCCAGCAACAGTGCAGCAGCAATTTAATCTGGTAGTCAACGGGTTAAATTTTATAAGATTATAAAAACTTCCCAAAAATTGGTTGTCCACTGGTACAATCCCCAGGCAACCATTGATTGTTCAACACAAATTTTGGTCATTAAATTTTAAACAGCTCACCTAGTCTCTTCACCACCAGGAAGGCTATGAGCACTGGCAGCACTTGCAGAACAATCCACATGTTCTTCCACAGTCTGACAAACACCAGCGCCCAGAATAAAGCAATGAAGCATTTGTTGCTGAGTGACTGTTTCTGCGGCTGGTCAACAGAAGCCACAGGCTGTTGCACCCCTGGGATTTTAATGCCTGCATCAACTCGTTTTCTGTCAGTTCTAAATTTGTGTGGATGAGCTAAAGGAGTTGAGTATTGTTGTTGGATACCTCGATTGCTCTCAATGGGACGGTCATAGATTTCTTCAACGAAGGCCTCTCTTGAACTTGTTGAAGTTTCACTTGGAGCTGCAATATCTGTCGAAATTAAAAGACAATTCTCAGTTGAAAAATATAACATTTCTAAATGATTATCTATCATGTCTGTGGATAATATCTACAACATTCAGACTGCAATTACACTTTAAAGTTTATAATGAAGTCTATAATAAAAGTAAACACATTGTATACTTAGTCTAGAATACATACATATACAATAATCAGCAGGGAAAGTTAATGGAGACCGATTTAGGTTAGACAAATTTTATTAAAACAGCTGTACAACACATTCATTTATTATATAGGTTTGACATACATAAAAAATGTTGTTACCATCAACTCTTTTCCTGCGATTTGCAGTAATTTCCGAAATTAGTCCAACAATAATTAGACCTAAAGCCAGTACGAGTAAAGGTACTCTGAAAGATCCTGTGATGCTAGTCAGATGAAAAACCCATGCCAACCAGACCGGGATCGACAGTGGTTTTAAAATCAGGCTTGTTTCGGGAGTCCAGAAAAAAATGACCATTAGCACATAAGCTGCAGTTACACTCCAAACCTTCAAAGATAAAAGTTACAATATACAATTCATTATAACAAACATTTTCAAACAGTAGAATCTAAATGTAGACCCTACTGTAAAATACAAAATTGCATTTTAAGCGAAACTAGCGGTTCGGACTAGGCTGTTGATGAATGCGATTTGGGATCTGTTTTCGAGGTATGAACAGAACCATATCAAAGATCTACCAGAAAATCCATAATGTTGCAATTTTTTTTAAATAATTTTGTGATTTACAGCTATCAAATGCTTTTCGTCAGTCTACATCAAGTGCTGAGCCTGTGGGCGAGGGCTGACTAAAGCTACAATATTTACCAGCCTGAATCTTATAAAAACAAATTTCCATTAATTTATAAAGGCTTGCTTGTGTGTCAACTGCTCTGTGTCGGAAAGGTAAAGACTACCAAATGCTCATCTAGCCTGCCTCTGCCATTACACGCTGTTGTGCATTGGAAGTTTTGAACAGCATTCATCTGAGATCAACAATGCTTGCTAAATGCACACTGCCATAGCACAGCCATGGTCAACGATCCACCCAACGATTTCTAGCATTCACCTGATTGTTCATGCTCTACGTGATCGTTGACTGTGATTGCCAAAGTGTCACAGGCCCTTAACTTGCTTAAGGTTTAACTTAACATATAATAAGTTATAATTTTTAATTTATAACCCTTAGGCTTAAGTTGTGCTTGTTGGTCACGGTAATGGTATCAAGACACAACTTCAAGTGGGTGAAAAATTAAATGATATAATTTGTCTAGCTCTTTAACTTTAGGGATTATAGTTATCATGTTATTGTTAAGACTTTATATGGTCTATATTGTATAATTACCAATGCAGCGTTGAAATATCCCAGCACTTCGTATGCAATTCGAAACATACATTTCAACAAGGAAACACACAGACCAAGCGGCCCAAAGAAATACAAGAAATATAAAATGGGAATGGCCAAAGCAATACCAGCGAGCAGTTTACTATTCTTAAGGATAGTTCCCAGTAGACGCTCTGCCAAGTTGTCAACTATTTGCAAAGGAATTAAAGCAACTCCCACGATAAGGGGAGTATCTGTGGTTCTCAAACTTTGAAGCCATCCACTGACGAAAGATGTCAAGATGCTTTTGAACGGAAAGAGAAAAGTTCCACAGAGAACAGCCCAAAGCAGCGGGCGCAAAAATGCTTCTAAAATGTGGTACACTGCTATAAGAGCGATGACAACAATTAACACAAATAAATTAGCGCCTGT
The DNA here is from genome assembly GCA_964017125.1 of Flabesymbios commensalis. Classification (NCBI taxonomy): domain Eukaryota; kingdom Metazoa; phylum Annelida; class Polychaeta; order Terebellida; family Flabelligeridae; genus Flabesymbios; species Flabesymbios commensalis. Next base: position 26,706,270 of record OZ024918.1, on the reverse strand, counting down.
ATTATAAAATGCGCTTTTCAAAGCTTTGTCGTGTCCTTGTGGCAAAATTTGTGGGAGAAATTCAAAAGGTGATTTGGGAGTTTCAGCCATTTTTTGACGTTTGTTGAGCTAATCAATCAATCAGTCAGTCAATGCTGTTTTTCAGAATGCAGGTACTTGTTCTGTTATATTCGCTAGGTGGGGCTTCAGTTATAATATTCGCAATGTAACGTTTCGCTCTAGATTAGGTGTTTGTCTATAACTTTACAAATAGCTTAGAATGTTAAAATGCTCCTAAATGTAGGACTATAAGTCAGGAAATTTATCAATTGTGATCCGATCCGGCAAAATGAGTTGTAAGTCATAGATTTAAATATTGGAGATACCAACAAATACAGAATCTTTAGTTGTGTGATATATCACACAGCTATATGTAGCGTATTTAGCTGTAAAATATGACACCTCAAACTCAGAGAAATGTGAAGACTGAAGTTGTGTGATTTTGACAAAATGGCCTTCAAAAATGCACTTTGTATACTTTTTGAAAATAACACAAAATTGAATTAAAATTGACTAAATAAAAAAAATATTCAGTTCGACTCTATTTTTTTAAATAATAAATGTAGGCCTATAGTTCAAAAGTTGTGTAAACTTTAACATTGGACTAGCTGGCCTATGCAATATAACAGAGTAGCAGAAAATATTAAATATATTTGCAACGGAATAGATAGATAGATTTATTCAGCATCCACATAAAAATAGGGTTACCAATCAGTATGATAAATACATTAAGTATTCAAAATACAGTTTGACCACCATTCTGGAACACCAGGGATAAAAACACTGCAAAGTATCCTGGTGCAGGTCACTTATTTCCGCAGTGGTCCCTATATGTTGTTCCAGAGTGGCGGCGACAAGAGCAAGTTATTTTATACTGTCAATAAATACATTAGCTATATCACAGATAAACTGGTGACTAGGAAAGTCATAGAATTTTCACAAAAAATAAAGGCAGAAACTGCCTCGACTAGATGAAATATGAAATGATTATGAAAGTTTATAAATAGTGCATATGATGAAATATATTTTATCGATGATAATATACACAATGGAACCCTTATTATTTACAAGGGTTTCAATTTCCAGACTCTGCTTCTTATAAATTAATAAAAAAAATTATAAAATAGAGCACATAAATCGGCAAATATACCTGCCTAAATTTATAAGGCTGTATGATTGTAAGTATGATTGGTAGAAATGAAAATCACTCCGAGCTTCAGTAATTAGCTCCTCTCTGAGATGCCTATTGTCTCCTTTCTTAAGCGAAAGTAAGTCTTCAGCTGATCTCTGGGAGCGCATTCCATATCTTACCGGCTAAATGTCTTTTTCCCCGATGATTTTACGTGGGGTAGAACAACTGATAGAAAACTATTTCTGGTGAGAAAAAATGTTGATCATTGACCATGGAAATGTCCCGCTTAAAATATTGAGGGGCATTTCCATGGACAATTCGGTACATATTGTTTAGCTTGATTTGTTTAACCCTTTGACAAACTCGGATCCAGTGCAACAAAGTAAACTCTTCTATGCCAATGTGAGACCTAGGGTGGTAGCCTGGAACAAATCTCATAGTTTTGTTTTGCAAAATTTGTAGTTTCTTTTGTAAGTTGACCTGAAGACCCTCAAACCATGCGGAGCAGGCATAATCAAAATGACATAACATTAAAGATGTAGCCAAAAGTTTCCTAGAATTTCTATTCAAATATTTAGCCTGTCTCCATAGAAATGTGAGTCTAGAGTTTCCCTTTTTTAAAATACTTTCTGCTATATATTTCCCTCCCAGTGACTGGTCTAGGCTAACTCCCAGGTATTTCACATTATATTTGGCAGTAACTTCATTGTCTCCACATATAATTTTCATGGTGGACTGTTTGCGTATTTTCTTATTTGAACCAAAAAGAATACTTTCGGTCTTTCCTAAGTGAATGGATAGCTTATTATCCACTAGCCATTCCCTTAGGAAAGTCAGTTCATGTCCAAGAGTTTCCTCTATGACAAAAACCGATGTTCCTGAGACCAATAATGCTGAATCATCAGCATAAAAATTAATCTGCATGATACAGCTGCCTCCATATCGTTTACGTAAATTAGGAATAGTAATGGTCCCAAGATGGATCCCTGCGGTACTCCGCAGGGAACCACCATGGGATCAGAAAAAATACCATCAACTTCAGTCTTCTGAAATCTATTTTTCAAATATTATGAGAACCAAGATGTTGAAAGATCATCCAAACCAATAGCTTTCAGTTTATTTAACAATATGTCATGATCGACAGTATCAAAAGCTTTTTGAAGGTCGATCATGACCATGCCAGTATAGTATCCTTTATCCATATCAAATCTGATTTGGTCTGTCAGCTGTGTTAAGCAAGAATCGGTGGAATAAGAATTCCTAAAACCTGATTAATAATCATACAGTAGTTTTTCAGATCTTAAATAATTTTCTAACTGTTTATGTACAGTTTTTTTCTAGAATTTTTGCCATGACCGTTAAAATAGAAACAGGCCTGTAATTTCCAGGTTCTGACTTTGAATTTTTCTTATAAAGAGGAACAACCCTTTCTGTTTTCATATCAGCGGGTATACTGCCTGAATATAAAGATAAATTTATAATATGTGCTATTACATTAGATATTTGATTTGCCCCATCCTTGAGAAACCTAGCCGACAGCCCATCCAGACCAGTAGCTTTCCTAACATTCAAGCTAAGCAAAAATTTTAGAATGTCTTCCTCTCCGACAGGAGAAAATTTAAAAGAGTTTTGTTTAGCACCTTTATCCTGGTAATATTTATAGACAAAATTTCCAGCATAACCACCAGTTATGTTTGGTAGTTTGCCAACGAGACTAGCTGCCACAGTAGTAAAAAAAGTGTTAAAAATATTTGCAACAGTCTTTTTATCAAAAGTGAGTTTGTCTTCAGATAATAAACCTATACATTTTGCACTGCTCTTTGATTCAGTAAAACCCAGAGATTTCACAGCTTTCCATATGTCTGTAGATGAATTCTTGCATTCTGAAATTTCGTTGTAAAAATAGTCTCTTTTAACCTTCTTTATGTTGTACTGGACCCTGTTTCTCAAGTTACAAAAATATTTATAATTTTCACCAGTTTTTTTTTTCCGAAAAGTTTCACGGGCTTGATCTCTCGCCCTGATATCATCAAGTAATTTAGATGTAATCCATGGCTCAGATCTCTGTTTTAACCGTTTTTCTTTGAGAGGTGCAATTTTATCAACCACAGACATAAACAGATCTTTAAAATTTGACCACGCTACATCAACATCATCACAATCTATGACTTTGAACCAATTTATTTCACTGAATTTTTCATTAAAAGTTTCTGTCGAATAGTTCTTCATCGACCTGGATCGTATAGTGTTATGTTTATTAAATTTTGTTTTAGGACTATGCCTTGTACAATACGTAAGAAAATGATCCTAGCATTAAGATGTAAAAAATGTAGACCTTTAGATTTTAAACAGTCAAAAAATTTAGAGTCAGACTCCGATGGAAAAAAAACACTCTTGTCCTCCTCCTTCGATTCACGATCTTCTTCAACATCACCAAACAAAGGCTGGGCCAGTAAAATACATCTGTTACACGTATGAGAAATTTCTGCGCCGGTGATGATGGATGACCTGTACTCACGAGCCGAGATTGTAGAACATGACAAGTGAGTCCACTCATCACAGCCGTCACAAGAAACAGCACGGGAATTACCCCTGACTGCACCCCCACATTTCACACAAGGATAGCGAGGTTTCTTGGATTTAGATGTCGTACTTTGAACAGGGTCTGGACACGGGTGTACATCACCACTTATCAACAAACTGATGTTAAACGACCACTTATTTCTGTTTACAGTAACAATTGTCTCGCCAACGGGACATGTAACGGGACATGCAGGCGCACGGTTCTTGGCCGGGGTTGAATAAAACATTTTTAAAATTCCACAAAAAAAGAAAAAAAAGAAAAATCTGTCTGTATATTTTATCACATAAATAAACCCATTAATTTGTCTGCTTCTGTCTCTGCCATGTCATGTGTGACGTGTGTGTGCAAAGGTATAATTTTTTTTTTTTTTAGTATTTTTATTTACAAACCACATATCAAAACATTCATACATGTATACAAATTATTCATTATTACAAACAATACAAATAATAACTGGTGATCTAACAACAAGCCGTTATGATTATCGCGCGTGGTTACCAGCAAACACGAGACACCGAACCGAACCAGTGCTGACCAGTGTTGGCGCATCGTTTCCGACTCTGGGCCACCAACACTAAATCAACCCCGGCCAAGAACCGTGCGCCTGCTGGCATACTCCTAATTACACATAATTATAAAAATAGCCTAATAACAAACATTCAAACAAATATATATATTTAAAATTTTAGTTCTAAATTAGATTCCACCTAGTCCATTTTCCGTTTTTCTTAGTAATAATATACTCTATTTTTTTACATTCTCAATGTACATCTTAAACTCATGAAATAAAGGTATTGTTTCTGAAAATCTGGAAATGTAAATACATTTTTTGATCGAGAAAATCTGGAAACTCTCCTTCATATTCTCTGTTCAAAAAATATATTATTTTTTGTCACTTTTTTTCCATGTAAAATATCTTTTAAAAAATCCTTCCAAAACATTTGTGTAAAACGACACTCCCAAAAAAATGGCCTAAATCTTCAATTTCTTTATTACAAAATGTACATAACCAATCTTCTCGAAGTTTCCATGTGTTGAGCTATAAATATTTAGTAGTATATCATGTAAAAAGCAGTACTGAAACTCGATTCACTTCCAAACATACTTTATATACCCTAGAAAAGGTTAAACTCCAATTTACACCCCCCCCCACCCCGAGTTTTCTGAGAATCGTTCAATGCGAGGTACATGTACATCTATATTCCGTAGCTCCAAAATTCCATTATAAACAATTTTCTGGCTTATTTTACCCTCACTTATTAAACATTCCTGGCTAATAAATATCATACCTGATTCTATAGTTCTCGTATTTAAATTATTTTGTAAAAATATAGTAGTTTTTTCGGAACATGAAACCAGCCCTGCCCAATTCAAAAAATCCCTGTGTGTTAAACCTTTATGTAGCCATTGTTCAAAGGCTATTGTAGATCCATCTGGCTCGAACAAGTCACATATACATGTATACAGAATTCCTATGTAAAAAAAACGTTCCCAGAAAATACTGGTATTGTTTATTTTTATCCCAGGGTTATAGCAAATAAACAATTCTTTCCTACAAGGTTCAGTTTCTATAAGTTTATCCCACAACTGAAAAGTTTTAGTATAGAAGGATGGGAAAATCAGATTTTTTGTACAAGTACTTAATTCTGGACATTTAATAGCGGCTGATAAATCTAAATTATTTGTTTTAAAATATTGTCTAACCTGTAGTGCCCATACAGTTCGCTATCACTGACAAATATTTGTAAAAAAAAAAATTAGTATAGAAGGATGGGAAAATCAGATTTTTTGTACAAGTACTTAATTCTGGACATTTAATAGTGGCTGATAAATCTAAATTATTTGTTTTAAAATATTGTCTAACCTGTAAAGCCCATACATGTTCGCTATCACTGTCAAATATTTGTAAAAACCATTTTACCTTGACTGAGTCTACTATAAATTTAAATGATGGAACTTCAAGTCCGCTCTCTGCTTTATTTTTTATCAAAACCCTACGTTTTAATCTTTCGTTTTTATCCTTTCACACAAATGCATATATAACTGATTCCACTTCTTTCATATAGGTTTCTAGTATGTCTACCGCAGATATAGAATATTGGAATAATGAAGTAATAAATGGACATGTTTACATTATATGGTCATATTCAAAAGCCAAAATAAAATCACCGATTTTTTAATGATTTTAGCCTGGGACTGTCTCTTTAATATTTGCAAAATAGTTAAGTTTATGACTAGCAGTTATATCGTGGTACCAGTCCTAAACAAAACAGTCTGAGAGTCTCTGTTTTAAAATTTTTAAAAAGATTGTTTCATCACCAACACCTTGCGATAACAAAGCATGTCCAAAAAGCCGTATTTGTACAATAACATTTTAACATGCGAGTAACGATTCACAGGCATTTGTATAACTTTTAACCAATATTTAACACATTTACTCATAATGTACAGCAAGATGTCGTCGACCACACTCACTCAGAACAGCACAATTTATTGTGTCGCCCCTCACACCCAAAACACACCCTCACAATATACCTGTTCAATAACATGGCTATATTCAAATCCCCATATTTCAGATCCATAGAGGAAAATAGGGGTAAGCATTTTATCAAACATATTCATAGCTGTTGAAAAAGGTACAAATCCACATTTATATTGAACTTGTTTTATAAGGAATTGTAGCTTTCCGAGCTTGTGCTGCAAGACTTAGTTTAGCTTGCGACCATTTTAATTTACTGGTGAAAAAAAAATAGAGACCACTTATATCTGTCCTCCATTGTAGTGCCATTTTTCATTCTGTTTTAAACATCCTCCTCGTCTAAAAGCAACTATGTTTGTCTTTGTTAAATAAACAATCATTGCCCATTTGTCACAGAATTGACCCAAGACATCAATCATTTTCTGTATTCCCCCAACTGTATCATAGCACATTGCCATATCATATAGAAGAACGTATTCCTATAAAAGGCCTTGTCCACTCCAATGTAGGCTTATTTATAGTATAAATCGTATTCTTGTATTTTTGGTCACAACTGCCAATAGAAAAAATATACGAGCAGAGTTGTGTGCATGATGTACAATGATAATTATGAATAATGAATTTGAAGTATATAATGGCCTACAGTTGTCTTGTAAGCCTATGTCAATAAACGAGTACAAGTTAAAATAATGTTTCTTTTACAAGGTTAGTTATGGTAAGCTGTTGTTATTCTGAGTGACTGCAACTGTAAGGTAGGCTCATTGAGGGATGTTGGATAAACTATAAGATCAAGTAATGCGTTCCATTGACACACTGTAGCTGAGAAAAAAATGTGACTGCTGCTGTGGTGATAGCGTCTCAGAACATACATGTATCTCGCTGCTCTTCTCTGAATCATCTCCAGCCTCTGAACAGCACACTGAGTATGTGGGTCTCACACACTGGCACAGCATTTTAGACCAGCACGCACCATAGAGCTTTGTATGCCACAGATCTGATTTTCTGTGATCTGGTATTTATTCTTAACTTTCTAAATCCCAGTGCCTATAGTTTTTTTGCCTGTTACAAGGTATTTGGTCGTGCTTACCCTTTCAATTGTTTATTTTTGTATTGAATAACTTTAAACTACGGGACTTCCTTTCCTGGTCACTGAGAGGACATCACACTTGATTGGATTAAATTTCACTAACCATATTTGCTATCTAGAGTTTTTGTGAGTTTGAAAGGGAATATATTTCTAAATAAACGATGACGTCATCAGCAAAGGGTCTAACTTTATAGAATTTCGTAGGTCATTGATATAAAGAAGGAATAGAACGGGTCTTAAGACACAGCCTTGTGGCACCCCTGACGTGACTGAAACATGTTATGATATTGAACCTTTGTGTCCTGCGAGACAGGAAATAATAAATCCAAACAATATAATCCCCTCACAAATTACCGTAATATTTTAATTGTAGGATTAAATGACAAATGAGAAACTTTGTCGAACACTTTGCTGAAGTGAATCACTACAATACCATTCACCAGGTGGCGTTTGGTGTTGCCATCTAAGTACAGAGTACAGTGGAGACCTGGAGCTCGGGACCAACCTTGGGACTGACTGAAAGTGGTCCCATTTTGGAATCTGTCCGATTTGTGAAACCAGAGCATCTACTTTTGAATGACAGCTCATTTGCTGTTTACTCGCCTTAATGGGAAACAATATGTATAGGATGTGCTCGCAAAGAGAGATTGACTGATAATGTTTCAATCAGGCGACTCGCTTTGTATTTGAGGATTTGACGGAGTCATATATGAACTAGACTTCAAGGGTTCTTCATAGTTCACAGTTTCATAGACAACACTGCACACTCCAGACATTTGAACAGTTTGGAGAACTGTATATGCACAACCTCGACAACACACATCCGACCCGGCCGGGATTCGAAACCAGTACCTCTGTGTTTTCGAGACACAACTGGACCGAATGAGCCATTGTGACCGGCCAATATTATATTGCCAGCAGCTTGCATCTCCTGAAGAATGTGTTTTACTAAAAATAAATAATTGATAGGAGCATGCCCATATAAATGTTGTATTGACCGTATTGACAACTTTGAAATATTTTGTATTTCTTAGTTTTTTCGTACGTTTTTTATGTGGCGTGAATCGGTCTTACGCAACAAGAGCAGTATAGGCGGCAGCAGTAGCAGTCATTATTATCCCACGAATTTGAACAGTTTGGGTCACGGCATAATTATGTGTGCACCAAGAAAATATATCGGCCGCAGACTGAGGGAGTCGAACCCGGTACCCCAGGGCTCTGAGTCACGCTATCAATGAGCTATCCTGGCATATATATACCCGTGTCGGGACCCGTGAGATGACCTGCAGGAACCCTGCCGATGCCCTGGCGGAGCCCGCCCGAAATCCCTTACACTTTACGGCCCCCGGTCGGATCCCGTGAAGGATACCTACGAACACCGGCCGAGCCCCGGTAAACGTTTTCAGAAAATGAGGACAAGTCTCCTCTTATAGCCGGCCGGGCACCTGCCGTGACCTAGCTGCCAGGACTCCGGCAGGGTATCTGTAAAACGAGATTTGATCATGACCACGGTGCCCGGGGCCCGCCAGGGACTTAGATCACAGCCGTGCTCACAGCCCGGACGGTGCCCGGGCTAATTGTGACCTAAGCATAACCCGGGCCCCTCCGATAAATAAACCACGGATCAAGCCCGAAGGAAAGCACGCAGGGTACCCGCCCGGGCCCCCTACGTACGGTACCCGAGAGGGAGCCTGTGGGGTCCTGATTCGGCTTGTAGGGGACCCGAGCGGAGTCCCGCCGGTGCCCTTACGATGTCCGAACAGGTCCCGGTCGGGACCCTTGAATAATATCCAGGGGGTTCATAGTTATTGAGATAAGAATTGATCAATGTTCGATAAATCAATCTATAAATCAATCAACTCAAAACAATGAGGTAACTTCTCATTTTACAAACTGGGTTTGTCACTTGAATGAACTTGCATCACAATCATAATCTATACAAATAGGCCTAACCCAGCTTTAAATTTCCTTTTTGTGGATAGGCCTACTAACAATTATACAATAGTTTATCCAAATTGATAAATCGAGTAAAAGAATCACATCCTAAGGATATCAGTTAGGCTAGATATAGAGGCGAAATTCCCGTATTTCCTATTTTTGACATGGTTGTCAAAAATTAGAAATCAGGAATTTCGTCTCTATATCTAGCCTAACTGATAAATGCGCAGCACAAAAATTAAAAAAAATTGCAGTTCTAGTCTATGTAGGCTACATGTCTACATCATAATATGGTCATATTAAGAAGCCAAAATAAAATCACCGATATTTTGATGATTTTAGCGTGGGCATGTCCCTTTAAAGAACTTGCCTTTTGTACAATAATATTTATGACTAAAAATATTATTTTAAAAATAAACTGATATGACATTGAAATAAATAAAAACACAACAAAAGTAGGAATACATGTTTTATACAAATGTTCAAATTTAACAACAGTCAAATGATTCAATAACAAAAGAATTACTAAACTGTTTGCTACTGTATTCAATTATTATCGTATATCTTTCATACTGAACATAACAGTACAGTTAATAAAATCTACAACGTGCTGGATTTGTTGCTACACAGCTGATAACATTAAAAAAAATTGGTTGTGACATTATAGGTATATGGTATGCCATTTTATGGCATTTTCACGACGGACTGCAATGTCATATATAATTAGGCCTGTGCAGTATGTTATCAAAAACATAATCTCGTCAGTGTCACCAACAGACCACTGCATTTCATAGTTCTCAAGAGATTCATATGTTAATATGTCTTTGAGACAACAAATCTGTGAAAAGCCAACTAACAGTGACTACCGTGAAAAGTCAAATGGCAGTATCTTCTTACTTTGCAAGTTAGCATATACTGCATTTTGGCTTTGCAGAGCAGTGTAAGTGCTTACTGATAATGTCTTTGCCTGACATAATTCAAGAGTTGGTAAATGTTGAGTTGAGACTGATCACTTTGCAAGTGTCTGTGGTCCGATTACAAAATGAACAATAATTATAATCACATTCAACATATTATATTTCACACCTCAAGTTCCGATTGATCAATAAAATACGAGTGGGCGTATAGTCATGGAGGCACTTATAATCTTATGTTCAGGTTATGACATCCTTTATCCTCACAATATCTTGATACGTGTAGGCATATCACGCAAATAATGCGCACCGTAGTCATGGTAGGCCTAGTAGGCTTTGTCCATTCCCTCTAAAATCACATAGGTGTATATTGTTTGAGATACATTGCTCTGTATATACCACCGTATATGGATAACCAAGGTCACAACATGTAGGCTACCCATGTGTCCAAAATCTCATTTTTTTCAGAAAGCACCAATAGTGTCTGTCAAATAGAGGTAGGCCTAGGCTTATTTACAACAAGTTCAATACCAACATTTGCTCTGTGAAATGTTGTTGACATAATTAGAGACATTTGATGTCATTTTTAGATGTTTAATTAAAACATCTGATTAGCCACACCTCTACACGTCGTGGAGTAGGCCTACTTGTGAAGTAAGTTTAGTCTCTTTACATTTACATCACCTTAAAATGCCATTGAATATTCTACCTCAATATTTACATTATATTATTCACGTCGCCATTGTTGTGACGTCATTTCAGGTCACGTGAGCCTTGGTGTTTCTTTCATGGAGTCGTCTCCTTCAGACAGGTTTGGTGGTGGACACGTAGTAACGGGTTTTAGCTGACCAGTTACTTTATCTTTCGCCATTTGGGCTCCTTTTACTCTTTTCCACTTCATCCTCCGATTCTGGAACCAGACCTTTACCTGTAACACACGATATAATAATATTGTTTATCCTGATTCTGACTTCTATTTTACACATTCTCATCACTTTGACGAACACGTCAATTCTAGAATTAAAATGGTAACATGGTTTTGATGTTAGTTCATTAGACGGTCACAAATAATAACCCGATGGCCAGTTATTGTCTGAAACAAGCAGGTGGTAAGCAGATGCATATGTCAAGTATTTGTCATGATGTAAATGTTGTTATAAGTGAATAAAATCAACAATTGGGCTAAAGTAAAGATAAAGTAATGCCTATATATTGGTATCCTCAGGCCTGGCACTGATAAATTGGTAAGGCCTATATTAATATATTAAAGAATTAGGCCCTATATATGAGATAATTACATGCTAGAATGCATATAATTCTATGCTACAATGCTTGCTAAAAACACAAATGAATAAATTATATTTAACAATCTGACAGAATATAATTAAGCTACCCTGCTCCTCGTCATTATTACACCTCTCTTTCTGCTGTTGTAGTGATCTACACATGCAAGTCAATTTGTGAACAGCATTTTAGAGCACAATATTGATGCATCGTATTTGTAGGACAACAGCCTCGTGGTTGGATGATTACAACATAGTCGGTAATGAGCATGGTAATTGAGATAGATTGCTATCGAAGTTCTCCAGTTTTGTAAGTGATGTGGTGTGAACATAACTGAAGACAAGCGACATCTGGTGAATGCATGCGCAAAGGGACATTCCCAGTGTTGAAACATACGAAAATAGAGATGGAGAACAAATGCGATTGCTGATGCAAAGAATAAACAGCTGCGAACTACAATCAGATAATTAGCTAACATATACATGTAACGTTATTACTATCTTTTTTTATATTTATATTAGGCCTATACAGCGTGTCCTATTTACATCTTGTATCTAAAATTGGACAGATGGCCAGAAAATGGAGATTTGTTCACTCGGTTGAGGTGGGAATTGTGTCAGTATTTCACACCCAAAAGTAAATAAAATAAAGATAAATACTCACCAGCAAACAACGTCTCGTGTTTGCCGGGTGGGATGTTATGAAAAATAAAAAATGTCTCAATACAGAAATTTTCATTTCTAAAAGAAATATTTTTACGTGCTACTGGAGGCACGACCTTGTTAGGCCTACAACACACTATGTATGGGCCTACTGCAATACCAGGCTTTATAATTCTGATTGTAGGCCTGATGAGCATACTTCGAAATAATTAATGTATGTATGCATGTATGCATGAATGTATGTATTTAATAAATTTGATTATAGGCTTTCATCACTAGACGTTACATAGGTAAGGCGAGACCAACCATATGGTGTAATTACAGCCTTCATGGTAGTATGTATATGCCTAGGCCTATATCCGCGATAATTAGGCTATGTCATATCCGCGCTATCCGAATTAATCGATAATATAATTGAACTTGTAAGTTCCACTCTAACGTTACATTATCTGTGTGGGCCCTATACGTGTTCTGGGGATTTGGATTCAGGTGCTTACTTGGGACATGACTTCAGTCACTCGTAATTCTTAAAACAAAAAATACTTCAGCAACTGTTAATTGAATCCGCAGCGCCAGAGAAGAATCGGCGTATAATTTTGTGGGTGTTGTCTATAGGGTCTGCTACACCTCTGGTGTATCGCGCGGAGGCTAGAGGAGGCTAGATTCGCGCAGAATAGAGTGCGGACGAGTGCGGTGAAGTGTGCCACACATCTGATAGCAAGTTGACCTAAAGTAGGCCTAATGTCGCAGACGCCGGCCCAACATTCAGGCTGCTATTCTCTAGAGTCCGTGTCGGCTCGGGTGGGGGTCCTGATGGGTTTTCCAGAAGGCAGGAGCAGGCAGGCGGTGCGGGTTGGCGGCAATCCCTGTGCAGGACCCCGTCAAGGGTGCAGAGAGAGACGGGGAGAAGATGAGGAAACCAGACGTGGAGTGAACCAGTCACAATAAAGCAGCCTGTGGAATTATTGTCCTCCACCCATGTGACGTATCACGCTGATAAGACAAATCATTGGCAAAAATGCCAGCACGTATCGTATCACTTGATATTTAGCAATTACACCCTCACCGGGCCTAAAAATATGGCACAGTTTTTTGTAGAATTTCCGCCAGGGGTGAAAGCTGTTGTCGTATTTTGATACGGTTGCAAATAGAACAAATAGTGTCCTATAAATACACCTTGTGATAAAATCGCATTCTGATAGTATATGCCCTGTCAAATATATATGAGACGATGACACAGGACTGCTGCAATATTGGGCGATTATGTCTTTATCTGTGGTGTTGGCTCAATATGAGCCCACGTTTCGCTCACGACTTGTATTCCTGTAGGCCTACCCGACACAAAAAATAGATGGATTTGAAGGAATGACATGTTTACGCCACGCAGTGTGGAATCAATTTCTTCTATTTTGTTATTATTTTGTCATTCGATATTGATCACAATATGACGAGCATTTTACCGAAAAAATATTTATTTATGTGTTTGTTATTTTGTCGTTTTAGGCCTGTGTATGCCCCTGTGTCTTTCTGACATTTCTCATTTTCAAATTATCAGTGACTATCAGTGTGTCGCTTTGCTATCTAGCGATAGAAATAATTTAATGTAACCTTGCTTAAATAAATAATAGGCCCCAGGCCTCTTTTGAAATGACTTGACTACTTCTATAGTTTGATGTAGGGGCCTACCGGTGATTGGGACAAAGATACTAAACTAAAAAAAATCTAATAAAAATCGAATAAATACTGATGATATTGAAATGTAAATATATTGAAGCATTACACCTTGTAACTAAATAAGTAAAATTATTGGCAACCATCACGGTTTGATCAGAACGATCATTTAAGTGACACCAATGTAATACTTTAATAGTCCAATCTATCGAAGACAAATCAATGAAAAATGAGTGATGTAGGCCCCTAGAGATGATTGAGAAGATTTGGCATGGATGGCTATTTAGAAAATGTACTTCAATGACGAATAAGGGGCTTTTAACATACCTATAGGGTATTATATAAAAAGTGATATTGGGACAGTACAGTTTAATATTAAAAGGGTCCATTTGGACAGTAGGTCTATCCTAATGTACCCTATCCCATATATGTTCCAATGGTCCCTAGAACCACAATGCTCATAAAATTGGTGTGGTGAGGAATAAATGTGGTTCAAACGGATCTCATAAATTACTGTCAAACGTTTCGAATCTCACGAAAATCTTGTCATGATGCAAAAGTCAGCTAAAGTCAGGTTATGAATGCTAGTATGTGATGTGGTTCGCAATAAGTGATCAACAATTTACTCTGATGGGTCAAAAATGAATTTATGGGCGATATCTGACAGTGATGTCCAATTGTTTTTTTTTGTCTGTGGTGAATGCCCATGATATCCAGAAATAAAATCACGAAAAACCCACCTACAGGAGATTCCCCGCAATACCCTTGTCCTAATGGACCCCACTCTCCCCTACTTATCTAGTCTAGAGAAGCCAGTATCGAGTTAAGAAAAGCGAGAATCGAGTCTAGAAAAGAGAGTATCGAGATATAAGCACTGAATGGTATGACATTCGCACAGGTCCCAGAATTGTTTGTCAAACTGCGACTTACGACTCATTCATTCTGCCAGATCTGGTCACATATTATAGAAATATTAAGAAGCAAAAATAAAAATAATGCCTTTCGTCCTGCGTCGCTTTCAGGGCAGAATTACCTTATGTATACCTATATCAAATGGTCTAATATAGCCTAGTCCGTAGCTGGTAACCACAGAACTGTGGACAGTGACATAGTTTGTTGAAATTAGACTAAAAGTGAAACGAAGTGTCAGACAGGCATCATTAGGTCTAGCCTTCACTGCTATACAGACAGAGAGACTACAAACATGTTATTTACCACATTCTTACATGTATGTGCAGTGCTGTATTGGTGACGTCACAATATATTAAATTATTTCAAGCTCTGTGAAGTCACTGTTCTGCTAAATCTTCTGACGTCACATATCAGAAGTTTTATGGTGCCCACCGATATCATAACATTCAATGTAACGGGGAACAGTTTCTATTGTAGATCCCCCATCTATTATTAAATTTAGTCTGTACCGGCTAAAGACGACCAATATTTAGCTTAAAGCGACTCAATCAGGCTAAAATCGTGAGCAAATCGTTGATTTAATAGACTAGAACTCACTGTGAAAGTTTTTTTATAATTGGTGTGCTGCGCATTTACCAGTTAAGCGACTTATAGAGACGAAATAGCCGTATTTCTTATTTTGGACATGCATATCCAAAATAAGAAATACGGCAATTTCGTCTCTATATCTAGCCTAACTGGTAAATGAGCAGCACAAAAAATTTAAAACTTTTACAGTTCTAGTCTATGGACATATTAACATCATATGGTCATATAAAGAAGCCAAAATAAAATCACCGATTTTTAAATGAATTTTGCCTGATTGAGTCGCTTTAAAAGGTTCAATATGAAATAGCTTCCGACGCACCTGACCAAAAGACACACACACATGCAATCACGTCAACCAGATCCTGATATATGACACTTTGCAAGACGATGGACACTCCCGTTGTCCACGAATTGTTTTAGCTTGTACGCAATTATTACTGGACAAGCATTCTGTTCGTCATAACGGCCAGCCTGTGGCAAAGATGGCGTGGAGCGGTAGGAAGTAGGCGCAATGTTGACACAGCATCGATCCAACGTCCGCGACGTTGGACCAATGCTGTATCAACATCGCACGAGGTTTTTAACATCTAGTCGGGATCGCACCTATACCTCCGGCATCTGGTCAGAACATGCTACAAACAGCTGCATATCGTACGACTCGCACGTACGATAACTTGTTTTTTTCACTTCTAAATGAAAGGACGTGGAAAACGCATGTGTCTTGTTATTAGAACGTGCGTACGTGCAAGGTACGTCTTGATGGCGAGTAAATAACATAGGCCTACTGTACACGTCCATGATAAACTGTCGAATGTGCATACCTAAGGGACGAAGGTAAAAAAAAAGTTTGCAAGCAACAAAAACTCTAGTCCCCCCCCCCCCCCCGATATCTAATGGTTCGTCCCTAAGCGAATATATTTTCAGTATGATTACTATAAATCATTAGGCCATTAGTAACTTCATGAATGATACACCACTTTATTTGACGCCATAGATAGACTATAGTATATCTACAATTATTTCAAAATAATAGTATTGCCTATGGTTTATTTCATTTACCCTAATATTCATTCTATGCGATAGTGCGCATGTCAGACAGGAGAATAACTGGTCAAGTTGGGGGAGTACGAGTCATCCTGCTTTGACACTGGCATAAATCTGTATTCTTTATAGGATTTATTAGAATAATGTGTAGCCGCCGGAGACCTCACTGCAGACAGGGCTGTGTAAAATAGGGAACTACAAGTTTATTGCTCTTGATTTTTCGTTTTTTTATTTTTGACTTTTTCGTCATCAGGGATTTGACATAGAAATAAAATTGTCTTGTTGGCGCAAATTATTTGTATCATAACCTCTTGCAAATGAAAAAGTCGAAATAATTGGAATGTATTGAATTAAACCTTTCAAGCCTGAATTTACCATTGTCATCTTCATCCACTACAAGCCGCGAATAGCTGTCGCAATTCCCGACTTGTAGTGGGTGAAGATGACTTGATGTGGTTTAAAAATTACAACACATTGCCATGTATTAGTAAACCAGTTTCATGGAAATTTTGATTTGATTTGTTGTAGGATTTGATTTGTTGTAGGAAAATTAAATCAGTTTTTAGGGATGTAAAATGATACTTTTATGCATCGTGAGGACATAAAGTGTTAACGGCTGCACGCACATCCATTCACATCTACGCCAGCTGCATGAGTCTGAAACTAAAAATGATCCTGAAACGAAAAACCAGCTGGTGCGGACGTTGGGCCGACGTTGTACAAATGTTATAAAAATGTTTAGTGTTTGCTGGGTAGCGAAACCATTAATTTATATATTTTTTCGACATACGTCTCGTTCGAATGGTATTCTGATTGGCCCAGAGGCTATTCAGATCTGGTCTATAGAAGAAAAAATCGATTTGAAAGCGATAATTGAAATGCAGTCCCGGAAATCATAAAAAGTTAAAAGTAGGAACCAACTTTCACAAATCAAATTCAGTTTCACTTCTGTTTTCAACTGTAGGTGTGATGGGGCCATTAAACGACATGTAATTTTGTTCGCATACATGATCAATGATCATTTGAATTTTCATTGGCGGAAAGGTGGAAAGGTACGAAATTCGTAAAATGCATACAGTAGTTATTATAAGAGCCCTTCGTTTTTCTTGGTATAAATTACTTTTTTAAATCCTATAAATTACTGAACCACGGTTGTGGCGCACATAGGTCAGTGGGGGCTAAACTTACTAGTATATATGTTCTGAAAATCAATGCCCTGGACATTGGACAGTCAGTTAATTCCCGTATTTTTGAGCTGAAATAAAGAGGATAAATATTTATTACACCCTTGAAACTACTATACCACGTATACCCTGCAGATAACATCCCGAGGCTCTGACACATTTTTAAATAGAATATTTCTAACACGATCACTGTGACCGGGTCTGCCGCGATGGGGGTACATACCACCACGCGCGCTGGTGCAAATAAACTGTTGTGTATTTGTGTATTCTGCATTGCAACTTGGCAAACAGCAGTGTATTCTTACTTGGAAAGTAAGCAGTTACTGCTATTTACCTATGCAGGGCAGTCACACCGCGGAACAAACGCAAATATTGTTGGCTATGTGCGCGGAATCCCACACATCATGTTGTGTGTCTCTCTCCAAGGCAAACAACGCTAAACGCCGTCCGTCCGCCGGGTTGAGGAGTTGAACCAGGTGTGAAGATGGGGTCATTTTGCCCAGCAAACACAATACGTTGACTCAATGTCGATTTGATATTGGTCCACCGTCTACGACGTCGGCCCAACATCAAACCAACATTGTGTCAAGGTCTTGTGTTTGCTGGAAGCAAGAAATGCGGTCACTCTATCAATCATCATGTAGCATTCAAATTGCATGTCGTGTTTTTTTTAGAACATGTAAGCTCTTTCGTAATTGACGAGGTGGTAAAAATGTGCAAGAAAGTGTTCAGGCCTACAGGGTAAGATACACGTAATATTTAATAATGATCCTTTCTTATATATGCTATTTGCGATATCTGTACAAATGAATGGACTATAGCTCCATGGTTTACTATTATATTCTGAGGCTATACAACACTCAAAAATTATTCTGTATTAGTACATAATTGTATTGATAGATATTTCGTAAATGTAGCTAAGTAAAACGTTACTTTTTAAATGATACACTCTATAGATCTTATGAAAGGTCTGAAATATCCTAACGAAAGCAATATTTTTGTATATTATTGTCTGCAATAAAATTCATAATAATGTATTATGGTGGCCCACCCCTTTTTGTGCCAATTTTTTAAAAAAGTCCCCTAAATTGGCATAAATATTCCGAAAATCTCGCCCCCGAACCCTCTGCGCCCCCTCCTTTTTCAAATCCTGGATCCGCCCCTGAAAGTCAAGAGAACAAAGACCTCACTTAAACCTATTGACTTGGTTCTGACATATCATTTTTGCGTCACTTGAAATTCATTTTCTTGGTCCTGTAAGCGAACACAAAACATATTTGGCATATTCTGCTATATTTGTATAAGTCATAAACTTTCCAAAAAGTAATCAATCTTTTTCTGCTTTGGACTTGTAAAGCGTCTTCATAGGCCATTCAAATGCAGCAAAAACGATATACTACAGAGATTTGGCGTTTCTCTTATCAATTTATTTCATAATAATAACCGCCAAATTATTTTATTTGAATTTTCACCCACTTGAAGTTGTGTCCGCTGACGCGATCAACAAATTCAAGCGAGTGAAAATTAATCAAATTTTACAAAATAGAGGTCATCGATTTCGAGATCTTCTTGATTGATGTCACGTTTATATTTAACATGTTCAAGAGCTTGTATTTAATGTGCTAATAATAAAATGAAAAAAAAAAACGAATATAAGTGGGACCGGCGATTGAAGAGTTTTAATTTCAACGGAAAGGTAACGATAATATGCTTATTGTTATCACTGGTTATAAATACTTGACGATAGGCCTACGTGACGAAATCACTTGCAAGCAAACAGGACCTAATATAAGTGGTTTCATGTATTTAAAATAAATTGTACTATAGACTAAACCGTATAGAGCCATTTAGTTGAAGCGTGGGCATTGTGACAGGTAGGCATAATCAGTTAGGCTTATTCCAACAATTCAACTTCGGTGAGGCCTATGTCAGTAATTACCTTAATTTTTGAATGAAATAATGTTTCTCAAACTTTAAGATTGCATTTTAACATGTTTAATGACACATTATTTTTGTTAAAATCCACATATTTAACAAAAGGAATGAATTATAACCGTTGCAGCACTAGGCCTAATATAAAGGTAATTGTGATTTGTAAAATTGTTCCAACTGGTACAGACATAACTTGTTTACATATTATGTAAAAACAACACTTCTATGATATATAACTAGTTGTGGATTTTTATCGCCTGGTTCATAGATTATCAAACAAAACTCCTTCCTGCCCTCTCAAGTTATATTTTGCAACCCGTGTTTTTTCTAGTGAAATATGTTTTTAAGTACAAAATAGTTTTTTTTGTGGTATTTACTTAGGCTGTGACTTGTGGCATGTCACCGTTGGTCACGGGCCCTGTGACAAGCCGTCACTCATGACTGGCAATGAGATGGAGAAGCTCAATGTGTCTTGTTCACTGTCACTGTCAATGTCAGGCTGTGTCATTGTCCTATCAAACCAAAGTAGGGTGTCTCATCTGCCGTGTTCTTAACAGACCGCTGATGACTGAAAGCGTGTGTTTGACAAAACTACACTATGCCCCCCTTCTGGAGACGATGGATTTATATTGGGTTGAAGTTGGGCCAGCGTTGCATACGCTGCCTCAGCTTCAACCCAATATCGTGTTCGCATCTCGTGTTTGCTAGGCGGCAGCTGCGATCCACGTGTTGGACCGGTGGTGGCGGCCATGATGGATTGCATCATTCCGAGGCTGACAGGCGGCCGTAAATCTGGGGGAGAGCCACCAGCCCACAGGGTACGGGTCACCTCACCCGGCCCTGGCCTATCCGCAGCCAAATGCCTGACAAAACAAGGCCCTCTTTCAGCACGGCCCGGGTCTTATTGACTCAGTGGCCGGGAGGGTGACGCAGCCGCAAACACACTGAGCCATTGGTGGATTAATGTTGGGCCAGCGTCGCAGACGCTGGCCCAACATTAATCTAACAATGGTTCAGTGTGTTTGCGGCTGCCGGGGTAGCCGCCATTCATCACGGCGAGCCGTACCAGACGGAACGGCGCCACCGCCGCCAAATATGGCGGCCGGAATTCCCAAGGAATCCCCACGCGTAGACGAACCAGGATCTCCCTGCTCCAGCAGGAGTCTGTGTGCCAGAGACTCTGCGCTGTCAGGATCACACACAGGGATACCGTACAGACGCGGCCAGATGTACCAGAGATTCTGTTACTAACTTAATCTGCCGCCTTAACCCTCCGGACCCCAATTGCCACTAAAGTTGTAATCCTCTTTATTAGCCCATCAAAGAATGATTCATGGGAGTGAAAATTGTGTTAACCATTACAGTGCTGAAATATTTTTATGAATATGCCTTCTATGGAAACCACAGGGTTAGGACTACTAGGGCCTAATATTCATTTTGAAAACCTTATTTAAATGTCTTAGTTAGCTCTTCCAGCTGAATTTGAATGCCGATTTTATGGGTCTACGGCCATTTATACATTTTTAATTGAATCGAATTGTGACGTCAGATTATGATCTCAAACGTAGATCCCCGCGCTGAAAGGGTTAAATGAGAAAGAATGACTCAAGCCAGAATGTCTCAAGCCAGGGGAATTTGAGTATGTTTTACCACGGAAGGGTTAAAATTTTAATTTGATAAATTTGGCAGTTAAAGGGTAAATACTATGTTCCATGTGTGCAGGCTCAAATGACAATAATTGAATCTGCTTTCTGCGAATATTAAAAATAATATATATTGAGAGGGATTTAATAAAATGTATGTCGGTATAAATGATTTTTCATCAAAAGGGCGTACCGTGTCCACGACGGTATCTATATTCACGATTCGATGTAATAATTGTTTTCCCTAGCACCTTGCACTGAGAGGGTTAATCCTGTGATGACGGGGTAAACACCCTTGATTCAGTTACTGCTAAATTAGCTACTTATCTCTCGTCTAAGGAAATAATTAGGATAAACTAAACTTTTTGTATATCAACATTTTCGTTTGAAGTAGGATGACCGAAATATTTTGAGATTTTGGGCATATTTTACAAATTACCATCAAAATGCGTAGTTTATAACCAAACCTCCTTGTTATAACTAAGGGACGCACCATCAGATATGGGGGGGGGGGGGGGCTGGAATTTTCGTTGCTTGCTAACGTTTTTTTTTACCTCAGCGAGTAAACAATCTTTTTTTGCCGATGAATGTCCGAATTTTTTTTAAATGTTTTTTTCGCCGAATAGATGAAATATTCCCCTATTATCAAGAATACATTAACATTATGTACGCTACCATTTTGTGTTTTTTCTGGTCAACATATTTTTTATCAATTTCAACAACAGCCTTTTTTTCTGCCCACATGTTCAGCAAACTGTTTTTTCTGACTTTTGTGGCCACAAACTTTTTTCTATCCCCCCCCCCCCTCCCCCGGATATCAGATGCTGCGTCCCTAAGTGTGTGTCTCTTGTAAGCTTCACATAAGCCATGGTGAATGATCTTTGCTGATTTCTCAGTCAATTCTCAGCTAATCTTCATGAAATTATGTAGCCACTATTTATTTTGTGGTGACATTAAGTGTGATTTCGCTGGTTTTTTACGAAGTGCTCAAATATATTTGTCGCCATTAACGTATTTGTACGATTACCTGATCATAACAAGAGGAAATAAAAGTAAATTATTCCACTACAGAGCCAACCTGGAATCCCTGGAAACACAAAACATTTTAATTACATTTGTACAATGTCGGCCCAACGTCGAAGACGTTGGACCGACGTTGTATAAATGTTACAAAAATGTTTTGTGCATGTTTGCTGGGATAGCTGCGTCCGTTGAAAGTAAAATATACAGCGAAGTAGAGATTTACTCGTGAGATTTGATCAATCTTGAAAACAATTACAAAATTCACAGCCAAATATTATATAATTGTATGTAATATTATTTAATCTTAGGCACACAAAGAATTGTATAGGTACACAGCTCTTGGGGATTTTATACTCAGGTTCCGCCTTCGTGGCTTGAGCCACGTTTTAACAGTCAGTTGGCAATAAGTTCATATTTTTTCAATAAGCTAGCCAATGAATGTCATTCCTTTCAAGTAAAAGTGGTCTAAAAGTAAATTTATTATAAAGTAGAAGACAAATTTTAGGGTTTGGGACCCATCCCACTAAAAATATTGAAAGTAAGATTATCCTAATTTTCATCCATTTCCATAATCTGAATTTTTTTAGTGGACAAGGGAGAAAAATTAAGATTATCTTAATTTAAGATTTTTGGTGGCGGGAGTCCTGAGGTCATTAAGGGTTGATTGGGAAGACCTTGATGAGGGCTAGAGGACCCAGGTGAAGCCGAGCCCAGAGGTGACCCTATGCTGGATCAATGTTGAGCCGACGCTGGCTCAACACTGATCCAGCATAGGGTCGGCGTGAGGCTGCGTATGTCACCGTGTGACAGACATCCGCGTGTGTGATCCAGAGACTCGATCCTTTGCCCCTCACTCACATGGATCCGGGTATCGTCGTGCTCACACAGCTGCCTGGGTATAACATACACACTCCATCTGGTCGGAAAAAAAAGTCCAGAAATACCAATGTTGGTTTACTGTTGTACCAACGTCAAAGACGTTGGTCCAGCATTAATCCAGCGGTAGGGGTGTTGATTCAGCTGTGTTCTTCTGTCCCCGCGTAGACTGTGGCGTAAGAAATCACTCGACCGTTCGCAAGGACACCCCAGCAAACACGAGACATTCACCCAATGTTGTATTAATGCTGGTCCGATGTCTCCGTCGTTGACCCAGCATCAAAACAACGGTTCGTGTGTGTTGGGACAGATGCTGATATCAGCAGATCTGTCACCAAGCAACCACAAGAAAACAGGACAAATACTGACAGATTAGGACACCTTCAGAAAACGGGCTTGTCTCGAAAACAAGTGCGGTGAAATTCGCTGACTTGCTTAAATCACCAAGCAAATGTAAAAAAAAAAATGCTGTGAGTTTTATGAAAAATAATTATGCTTTCAATGCCACATTCACTGATAAGTATTTTTATATTTTTATTTGTGACGTGTTTTTGTTTATTTTTTATCATTTTATCTAATGCACTATGTATCATTTTAATAATACATTTCTTCGCATTAAATATGTCTATCTATATTTCAAATATGACATAACAAATTGATTTTGACGGCCCAATGTCGAGATCCATAAATCAAGGATCGTGTATGGGAACCACGTGAATATAAAATCGCACCAGAACAATAATCGCATAATTTCTTAAACCTGAGGTAACTGCGATAAACTGATGAGCACTGCTAAAGAGGACCGTGTCAGACTGAAGAGGTTCTATATAACCTTATTGGTCTGAGAAATGTCGAAGCTATGCGTTCAATATGATGTGTTTTAAAACCTTCTTTATATTTTATCTGTTGCTATTTAAAAATAAATATATATGGTTTGAATGGTCCTGCACGGAACACATCACCTTATATCATATTCCTATTATGTTTCCCTGTGATGTCATAAATGAAATTTAACTGGAATGGTGGTTAAACCAGAGTAACGGGGACCTGCTTTCTAACAATTGTATAGTTTAAGACGAAATTCCTGATTTCTTGTTTTTGACAACCATGTCAAAAGTAAGAAATACGGGAATTTCGTCTCTATATCTAGCATAACTGGTAAATGCGCAGCACAAAAATTAAATAACTTTTGCAGTTCTAGTCTACGGACATGTACACGTACATCATATGGTCATATCGCCGATTTTTTTTATGATCTTAGCCCGAGCTAGTCACTTTCAGTTACTAAATATGCATACATTTTACAAGCAATGTTTTGGTTATACCGTTATAATCGCTGCGGGGGGTAAGTGACCGCCATGCCCTGTGATTTCTGCAGGAGTTAATGAGTTTTTAGAAAGACTTTGGAACAGATTGACTGACTGTGATCAAATTGGTAGCGCGGGCGGCGTAGACCAACCAGGTGCATTAGACATGGGGCTAACTATGTGACATATAGAAAACACGAGATTAAGATACAATGTTGGGATAATGCTGGTGCACCGTCTTTGACGCTGCCCCAACGTCCTCCCAACATGTGTCACAGTCTGGTGTTACACGGGAATCTCCCGTCGTCGACTGGCGCCAATTGAAAGTGGATTATCTAAAATAATGTATAAAATATGATGAAAGTATGTATCTCTTCTTTTCGAAAACATGAGATTCCGAATATTTATAAATTCTGTTTAACAACAAACTGGCAACAAGAGCACACTTGACAATAGCCCGACGCCATTATTCAATTTGTCAGAGAACTGGTTATTTGCAAAATGCAGAACAAAATTTGTGCAGGAAAACCTTTATTGTGCCCACAAGGTAAAATTAGCGATTTAAAATGCGAAAAATCTCAAATAACTATTCTTTTTTTCAGCCATTATTCAACTTATCCAAAAGCTGAATTAGTTAGTAAGTAAACTGTTTAACAAATTTGGGCAGGATACGTGAACAACAGTACTATTGACGCTATCGCGTTCAGAAGGTAAAACCTGCAACATCAAATCGCAATAAATCGGCTATTTTCACTTGTTTTCAGTCACGATTGAACTTGTCCGGGAACTGGTTATTAGTAACATGCATAACAAATTTGAGCAGGATTTATGAAAAAATTGAAGTTATCGCGCTCACAAGATAATATTAGCGAAGTAATTTGCGAAAAATCACAATAAATCGGCAATTTCGCTTTTTTTCAGCCATTGCTGAAATTGTCCGAGAACTGTTTATTAGCAACATGCAGAACAAATTTCAGCAGGATACATGAAACACTTCTCAAGTTATCGTGCCCACAAATAATTGTTAGCGCTAATTCGGACACCGACCACGTCGGACTTCAATAATTGCGATAGCCCACCTTTTTTGATTAAAACTTTGAAGGTGGGTTACAAAATCGATATTTTTTTCAATAATGTTGTATTGATGAGAATATCTTCTATTTTTTTACTGGGCGTAAAATAAACTCCTTCATTACAGGACTTACAGCTTTTGCGAAATATCTTTTGCCTCCAATGGTAAAGATATGTCGGACTCCGAAACAATGTAAAATTTGAAACAATAAAAACTTATAACGCGGTAAAAAGTCGCTTCCAATCAGCGGAAATTTTTCACGCCGTCTTAGACCTAGGCCTATATCCTACGAAACCAAGGACGACACATGCATAAGCAGAGACAGAACGGGAGTGGAATTTTCTCAGAAAGGAAGCCGCTACGGACCCCCGTGAAGTCGGCTATGATCGAATATCCCTCGCGGGGGGTAATGGGTTTTAAGGAGAGGGTTGGGATAAGGGATGTCCCCTTCGTCCTCATAGAGAACGTCCATCGACGAGCTTTCACTCAATTATGGGTCAGCGATGTATATATAAGTGTTGACCCATATTAACGATTAGTCTAAAACGCTAAAATAATTCTATGTAAACCAAAAGACCAAAGGGTTTTCTCTATTTAAAATCATTATTAATGTCTTAGTTAGCTCATTTCGTTTCATTTGAATACCTATGTTATGGGTCTAATGCCATTAGAAATATTTCACTCTTTCAGTGCGCGGGATCGACTTATAGACGTCAGATTCTGGCGTTCATAGACGTCAAATTCTGACGTCTAAAGTTGATCCCTCCACTGAAGGGTTAAACAAATTGAATGGACTTTTATTTTACCAGCAATAGATCGCTTGCACGAGTTTGCGCAGGGAACAATGGTCTGATTAAAATAGTTCAGAGTTGCTCACTGTGTGGCGTGTTGTTATTGAAATGTGTGTAACAGTTGTCTGATTAAAACAGTTCAGCGTTGCTCACCGTGTGGCGTGTTGTTATTGAAAAAGGTGTACTGTGAGCCGCTGATCCAAAGCTGTTTTAATGCTGGTCCAGCGTCTGTGATGCTCTCCCAACATTAAACCAGATTTGCTGTATTTGCCGAGTATATAATTATCTAAACTTTTATCCGCCAAGTTATTTAACTGGAATTTTAAATTGTGTCTCGCTGACGTGAAACACGGCATCGGGTGAATGAAGATTTTTCAAATTTGTGAGAAAAAGAGCGTATATTTTTTAAAATCTCGTTGATGTAACCCTTTCAAGCCGCTAATTGCTGTCGCAATTCTCGAATTATAGTGGATGAAGATGACTTGAAGTGGATTACCATGTATTTGGTAAACCATTTTCATAGAAATATTTATTCTAAAATCCTTGGTTGTAGGAAAATTAAGTCTGTTTTCAGGGATGTAAAATGATGCTTTAATGCATCGTGGGGGCTTAAACGGTTAAGACACTTTTTACCTTTAAAGGGTAATAAAGTGCTCAAACCCCTCATGTCATAATTGTACCACGTATACCCTGGGGCCAGGTTTATATAAAATAAATATTTATTAACTGTAGGTTACGTATGTAAAATGCAAGTTTAAGCATAAATGAAATGAATTTGAAATAATTGAACCAGTCTTGAGTCCAGTCTTGAGTCGCGTCACTGATTGGTGTATTTAAATCTTTTATCCAATCAGCAACCCACAAACAAGACGCTGTCTGTGTTGGTTTGAGGTGTGGTCTGGTGTGTGTGTGAGAGTTTATTTGCACCTGCATAATACAATTTGTAGGAAAATCAACCATTTATAGCGATTTTGCTATAGGATTTAGTTTATTAATATATTAATATATAAAATAAAACATTAAAGGGACCCCGTGGGATGAGACATTTCCAATTTTGTCAATTTTGAAAATTTATTTTATATGAAGCTATGTAGCCTAGCTAAAAATAATAAAAAAGTAAAAAAAAAATAAAGCACCGAAAAAGAGTGAAATAGTTATATTTCCAGGTCGTATATTGCCATGTAAACAATACAAGTCAGCAATATACAACACATTACACCACATATTCCCACGTCTTGGACGGTGAGATCAAATCAATCGCCGCTAATTGGTGTCTTATAGTCAGGACATGGGGGGATACACTTGCAGCACTGAGTGTCTGCCCAACGCTGGGCCGACGGCATCATCATGTGGCCCAATGCTGTAGGAACATTCAACCGTCCTTTAGCAAGTGTTTAGGTATACAAAAACTTTGTTTGGGTTTTAAGCGGATACATAGAAACGTTGATAACAAATATTTTAAAAAAACTAAAATAAAATCTTGATCTGGGAGATACACTACTTCATTACAAAGCTAAAAACGAAAATTGATGTCATCCCAAGGAGCGGCTTTAACCTTAGCACAATTAGGGATATGTGTTAAAAGTAATAAATTGAGTGCATAGTTTTTACTGAACCAAATTATTTATTTTCTTCCCATGAAGAATTTTGTTTCACCCCACCCCAGTAAATCCAAGAGCACTGGGTTCCCAGAGGAAACCGCATAGATGTGACAGGTCCCATGAAAAACCATAGGCATGTAAACAAAAAACCCACATAAATTGTTATGTGTAAAACCGTATTCGTTTTTTTTTGTTATCTCAGAAACGCTTTGATTCTAAAAATATATGGTGGACTATACCCAGCAAGAACTGTAAGCACTGTAAGAGTAAACATATTTATAATGGCCGTAGACTCATAACATAGGTATTCAAATGAATTGGAAAGAGCTGACTAAGACATTTATGATGATTTCAAGTTGAAAAAAACCCTTTGCTCTCCAAGGTTTTCATAATAATATTCAGCGCTTTAAGGGTTATCGCTCATTTCTCATCCAAACTGTCTTCTGTGAAGGACACATAACCACTGATAACAAGGTTATAATGCGATTAACATTTTAAGAGTTAAACATAAATGTACTTATTAAAGACGGACTTAGTTATGAGATACACTCGTGGGCTACTCAACCAGGAAATGCGGCGCAAAGAACCTGTGTGAGGTGCGCGCGCAGCCCGGAAGCTACACGAGTGTATACCCTGGGTGATTTGTCTTGCGGCAAGACAGGTTCCGGACGGAGACGGGCGACAGCGAGGCATGCTGGGAGGTGAAATTGGGGAGTGGGGGTGGGAGAGACCCCCGGGGTGTGAATCCCGCCTTGCCCTGCGGGGGACAGGACACGAGACCTGGGTCGGTGCGCCACGCTCCGGCGCCTAGGTTAACGAAGGAAAGCGAGACCCATCGAGACTTTGTAAGATATCACTCTTCAAAAGTTGCGATACGGAGATTTCAATAAAATCGCAATTGAAAAACCACCTCTTATAATTTATATGCCATCATTTTCTTTACAAATATATCACTAGAAATGTATCTGGACCAAGAGTGAGTGGCTATAACTAGAATGCACTCAGCCATTTTAGTATTTCAGCGGGAATGGGGTGCAGCTCCCAGCAAAGTGATGATCCGGCCAGACTTGGATCGCACTGCAGCGCAAAGGCAAACAGCAGTAACTGATTACTTGAAAAGTAAGCAGTTACTGCTGTTTGTTTTTGCACGGCAAAGTAGACGGGGTCAAAAAATGAAGCACTGCCTCTGCTCCTCTCTGACCCGGGTCGTCGATCTGTCACGCTAGATGGCGTTATATTAAAACCTGACCGATTGAGAATTGCTGTGCTTGACACCCTCTTGGCCCGAGGAGCGAAAGTCTGCGGAAATGTAAACTACATAGAATGGCGTTTGGAATGCATAAATAACTTAGATCCGATTCTTTGTGAATGACAAATGTTGTCATTTAAAAATGAGTCGTAATCACGATTTGTTATTCTTTTGAAACTGGAATTGCTGATTAAACTGCATAGAATTGCCATTGCATCTGGGAATTGCGTCATAAATTCCTGATTTCAAATGAATAAAAAGGGTAATTCAGCTATTAGAGGGTTGAACACGGAGGTCACGCGTGCTGGGATCTCCCCCACAGGTCGCTAGATGGCGCTCCTCCTGTGCGCATGCTCAACTATTCCCCACAGCCTCTTTTTCCGCTTACAGCTGTTAACTTTCCTGAATGACACCCCATTACACGAAGCTTCCGACTGTAAAATAAACCCTTTGTGTATCCAGAGAATTTAAATTAGAGCCTGAACCTTAAAACGCTATGTAATGCAAAATATTTTTTCACCCACTTGAAGTTGTGTCTCGCTACCGCGACCCACAACTTCAAGTGGGTGAAATTATTTATATTTGTTTATTTTACGACCAAACATTTATAAATCTTGATGTTTAAATTCCACGACTATAAGGGTTATGAAATGGAAGTATGAATTTTAGTAAATGTACATATATATACGGATCTAGTATAGAACATTAAGGGTGAATAATAACAAGCACTGATAATAAAGAAAACCATTCTCTATATGCTTTATCTAGCTTATATATAAGCTAGATAAAGCATGTAAAGAACGGTTTTCTTTTTGAACTATCGGCTTCAAATTAACGAAACATCACGAAAAGTTAAACTCCGAATGAAGTCGGGCGGTTCTATACTTCGACTACTTCGTTCCCAGTCATTGATTACACGTTCCTCTTTCAAATATTTTTGTCGAATTGAAACTGATAAGAATAAGAAGTTTAAAAACGAATATCGTCCTGATAGGAGATTTCAACATTCATCCCCCCCCTTCCCCGAGATTTGGTTGTTTGGTTTTTTTTATTATTATTTCCACCGTAATTCGAACCCCATGGTTAATAAAAATTACTCAAATTGATAAAATATGCAAGCGTATACTATATGAAAACGAAAACTTACGGTTTGTTAAATTCGATAGGCTGCATAATTTTAGATGAAAGTCCTTTTTTAACCCCTAAAGCGCTAAATCACAATTATTGGGAATGAAATCAAACATGAAGATTCGCAATTTTTTGGTCTCAAATGAAACAAATCAGAATAATTTTCGCCCCCCAACTTCAAGTGGGTGAAAATTTAAATTGTATAATTTAGAGCTTTAATGGTTATTATGGCCCCAGATAATGGCGCATATAAGCTTTATTTATTACCAGCTGCAGGTAAAACGCCACATACAGGGCTTAGACACGGGGTTCACGCAATGTTGGTCAAAAGTTGGGGCACCGTCTGCGACGCTGGCCCAACATTAAACCAGCGTTGGGTGAGCGTCTCGTGTTTGTCCATGTCCATCGACTCACTTGTCTTTCGGTGAGGTCCAGCGCCACAGCTATCTCATAGCGCCGGAGCCTCGTCAGGTAGTTATGGATGGCGAACTCCTTCTCCAGCTCTCTGATCTGGTGCTTCGTAAACGCCGTCCTCTCTTTTCTGGGCTTCGAGTTCAAATCCAGCTGGTACACGTCGGGGCTTTCTGAACCTGGTCAAAAAAGCAATTATAATATTACCTGTATTGCCATGTATTTTGTTTGATCAAATAAATCTGAATCTGAGAAACAAAAGCAATATCTGCATCTATCTGGATTTACACCTTATTATTCTACCTATACGGTCTGGTGGTCAGCACTACCGCCTGACACACCAGGGTTTGGAAGTTCCTCGCCCGTTCTCAGTATTCA
This sequence comes from Flabesymbios commensalis, assembly GCA_964017125.1. Lineage (NCBI taxonomy): Eukaryota > Metazoa > Annelida > Polychaeta > Terebellida > Flabelligeridae > Flabesymbios > Flabesymbios commensalis. Next base: position 26,675,341 of record OZ024918.1, on the reverse strand, counting down.
GATTTCAAATGTTTCGTCCCCGGCCACTAGCAAAGATTTGTGGGAAGCCTCCGTGATCGAGAGGTAGCAATCGCCTTTCAATGGGATCTTAACCCTTCTACGGCTGAATTGTGTGTCTCGTGTTTTTCATTCATTTGAAGCTGGAATTACTGACGCAATTTCCAGCTTCAAATAACGAAAAATATGTATATTTATGAAAAATGGTCGTCTGCAAAACTTATTTTTATATTTAATTATTTGATTTGTGGGCATTTATCATAAGCTGTTTTGTGGATTTTCAGTGGCATTTTATTTGGTCTGAAACATGCATGAAACCGTTTATATACGGTTCCCGCAGCATAAGGGTTAACCTTTTAACCGCCGGTGCCGCATATATTCGGGTTTTCATTTTTTATTAGCACATTAAGTACCACCTTTTAAATGTGTAAAAGATAAAATGTGACATCAATGAGCAATATTTGAAAACAGTTGACCTCCATTTTGTCAAATCTGAATAATTTTCACTCACTTGAAGTTGTGGATCGCGTCAGCGAGACACAACTTCAAGTGGGTGAAAATTCCAATTGAATAATTTGGCGGTTAGAGGGTTAAATAGCTATAAATCGCGGCCATCTGCACGTATGACATCCGTAACCGTATGCAATCCGCAAGAAGACGTCCGTATATTTCACGATTGTAGGCATAAATGTATATCGCGAGATAAACCATTTTATGTTATAACGTTACACAAGCGATATTGCTTTTGTTATAATTGTTAAATTCATTTACATGATATAGATATAGATATAGATATACAGTCTGTCCGACGGTGGAAGATGGTCCAAAATGAAAGTTAGCTTTTCGGTATCCAGTCAGTCAATTCTCAAGGGATTGTCACGAAATTTTGCCACCATTATTATCTAGTCATTTGGCAACAACCCTAAAAAAATTCTCGAAATTCCATTGAGTATTTTAAAAGTTAGACCATTTGACATGTAACGCAATTCTGAGAATAAACCAGGATGGAAGTTAATGGGTTTATACATGTTATAAGAGGAGCGTCATAAATAGACATTTACTACATGTCAAATGGTCTAACTTTTGAACAATACAATATTTTTTTACGAAATTTTAAGGATCGATGCCAAATGACTAGAAAATAGGGTTGACAAAATTCATGAAAATAGCTTGAGAATTGACTGCCTGGATACCAAAAAGCTAACTTTCATTTTGGACCATCCTCCACCGTCGGACAGACTGTAGATACATGATGTGGATCCGTTTGCGGATGCGGATGCGATATACGTACACTGAACGTAGCTCAATACGACTTCAGAGAGTATATGACCATGACGATGGGTTTATTTTATAGACTGTTTTTCTGTTCCTGTCAGAATACAATGCAAAGATGGCGAATCAACGTTGGACCAGCATGATTGTGAAATATCGGCGCGAATTTCAGTTTCACCACCATCTTGTCTGCCATGCAATGTCAAACAAGCAAAGACAAACTGCAGTAACTGCTTGCTTTTCAGTTACTGCTGTTTGTCTTTGCACGGAGCTGGTGCTGCATTCCGGGTGCGGCGGGCGGTCAGCTGAATCGAAAATGATGGTCAAGGTCATTTCGGATGACCGCTGACAAGATGGTCAGTCAAGTGTGGTCAAACAGAGACCACATGAGTGGTCAGTGATAGACTGATGGACACACTGTCAGTTAGTGTAACAGTTATACTGACGTATCGTGACAGGAAGTCACCTTGCCACTTGACCCTTGCTGACCTCTCTTGACCTGCACTGCCCCATCCCCGACCAGAATTGATACGTTTTGTACCCCCTGTCGCACAACATGTGTTTCCTCTAAATCGGAAATTCTGCCCATCAAACAGAGACGTTGATCCAGTGTTGGTTCAATGTTGGGCCAGCGTCTACGACCCTGGCCCAACATTGAGCCGACATAATCAAAGTCTCGTGTAAGCTGGGAGGTGTCATGTTTGTTGTCTATGTTCAAATGAGGAAATATGAATAGAATTGGTGTCAGATTTGAATTCCTCATAAATAGAAACTGACAAGTCAATTGTGAGTGGTACAGTTTAAACCTGTTTTAAATTTAGATGAATACATTCAAACGTGATGACAAACCGAATAAGTAATTTCAAAAAAGTTATATTTATAAATTCATAAAAACAGAATAATAATTATTACCTATGTGACAGACATTGAATGACAATAATACAATAAATAGTATGTTATCACCTGGTATGACGTAATGGGTTTTTCTAGGTCGTGTAGTCATAGAAATAGTATACATAGCTGATTGAACACATATGATTTCCACTTAGTGTCTTCAAAATTTAAAATACAATTTAGAATGTATTTTAATTGAAAAGCGCAACATTAAGTAGGCCTACGTTTTCTTTCATTTTTTTAGAGAAACTCGTCCTGTAGAATTTTTCGACACTATTTATCAGTTTATCTTTCATTTGAATATTTTTTTTATAAAAACGCATTTCTAATTTAAAGACTTTTTAATTTGTTTAATGTCTGCTGATGATCAGAAAATGCAAATTAAAATGACATATCCCCACCACACAACAGAATACTATAGGGGCCTACCTTGGTATTCAAATATGGCTTTGATACATTTTATTCCATGTACAATACAAAATACAGAAAAAATACACAATACAAATTGCATACGCTCTTAGCAATTTTGATTCTGTTACGATAAAATTTATTTTGAATAATTTATGTAAACATCTATTTTGCATATGATATATATAGATAAATATTTAGAGAATCATAGCTTTAAAATTAGTAGATTAAAATGATTACAAACTGAAATTGATTTTCAAAAAGAACATGATTAAATTTGGTAAGTCAACTGTGCTGATTTGAAATAAATAAATACGTTTTAGGCAGCAGCAATATATAACTATTTCATATGTATTTGTGAGATTAATTTAATAAATTTATATTTTAAAAATTAAAGATAAAATGGAAAGAGGTTTAAAGAACAGAGATCATTCAGGGTTAAATTATAGATCATATATAGTCATCATGTTGTGTAGCTGTACTTAATGTTTAGTCAAAAAGAATTTTGTGTTGAAAAAAATACAGATTATTTGATTATTTCTTCGAATGAAATGTGAAATGGAATAAGTTTACGCTTGCATCTTTCAACCCTTGTACCGTTGTCAGTTTTTCAATCATTTCAATCTAAAACTGTTGACGAAATTTCCAGCCTGAGTCACATATAGAAAAACTATTTATCTGTATGAAAAATAAATATTCGAATAAATTATTTTAAAATGTGAGCATCCACCTCAACATATTTTCGATAACGTTTAAATTGTTCTGAACTTTTTTGAAATCGTCTATAAGCGGGTCTAAGCAGGATAAGAACTGTGCGATCAGCAGCTGACAGCTAGGTGCGGTGCATACCTATCTCACTCTGCCTCATGTTTCTTGTCTTCTTGTCAACCACCTACCAAGATGAAGTCCTTCCCAGCAAACGCGATACATTCACCCAATGCTGGGTGAATGTTGGGCCGACGTCGGAGACGGCGGGCCAACATTCATCCAGTATTGGGTCGATGTATCGTGTTTGCTGGGTTATCAAGATCTGCTTGAGCAGCTTCTCTTATAGAGAAATAGTAAGATCCCATGTTAAATTATTAACACTTTAAGTGCTGTGTCACTAATTGAAATGTTTCACCCATTTTGAAGAATTGCTCATGCAAATTAATAAAAAAAATAGGTCGGTCTCCGTTTAGTACCTGTTGAAATTATAATCAATGCTAATTGATTTGGAACTAAATTGTGCAAATTTGTTAAATATGAATTAATATTTTGATTGTGAAAAACGCACTGTAAGGCTGCACATTTCAACTTTTTGCGCAGCCCTTAGGTGTGAGAAAATTGATTGCTAGCAGATCCTGTTTTCAGTTGATCCCGCTACAGTTACTGAAGCGGGCATGTTACAGATCGACGTGAGGCCCTCACCTCTGACCTCTGGTGGCCACGAGGCGAGTATCTGATGATCCGGACCAGTCCAGCAAACACGAACCACTCACCCAATGCCGGGTTAATGTTGGGCCAGCGTCGTAGACGCTGGAACAACATTAACCCAGCATTGGGTGAATGGCTCCAGTTCGCTGGTGCCGAATTCAACGGCGTCACGTCACGGCCAGTCATCTCGGCCCTGCTGATGACGTACCGGCAGTGCCACCACAAATTAGCTCGAGTCATAACCCGTGGCGGGAACTGGCTGATTGATCGACTGTAAGACACTCAATACATGTCCACACTCTCGGCACGCCTTTACATGTGTTTCTTATTACGAGGCCAGCATATCAAACAATGGCCCAGAAGCTAGCCAGCATTTCGCCAATCTTTGTTGCTGACAATTTCAATTTGAAAACGGCCTCGTGGCTGGTTACATCTCTCTCCATCAAAACTCACTGACCTAGAAATGTCGCACTCGAAACATTATTCAATGCTAAACATAAGCTGGATGCTAACGTATCCATGTAATTAATTTATACTCAATTAAAAAATGCCCAGAATTAAATTTAATTTAATGCATCTCGTAACAATACTAATAAAAAATGTTGATTAACCCTTTCACGTCCATACGGCCATCAGTGGCCGGTGAATTATGTTGGCTATAAGGCGTATAAATAGGTAACAATCAGACCATTTTAAATTATACACGGTGCCTTGAGCTGGGTAATGTTATTTAAATTATTTTATCCAAGCCTATCCCTACCTTAGCAGACATTATGGTAATATCAAGAGTCATGTGACAATTTGGTCATGTGACACTAGTAAACAATGAAAATAACGGTCCATGTGCATGATTTTTCTGGGTTGGGATTTTTTATATCTGTGCCGATTTGTCTGTCACTAAGGCTGTAAACAAATTAGGCTCTGCAAGTTTATAATTATTTGATGATATAAGTGAAGATGGCAAAATATGATTCAGAAAATGAAAATATTGAAATTAACGATAGGGCTCTCACTAAGTTGGGTCTCACACTCACATAACACTAAACAGGTGCACGTGTTCAAAATAGTGAGGGGTGTGACATTTCTCCTTGGTGTAAAGATGTTTATCTGGGGTACATACAAATAATTTAATAATGAACGCATGTATGTTGGCTATAGAATCTACAAAGTTCACATTCATTTTTCGTATTAAAAAAATTACATTGAACATTCCCATCATAGGTTTAAAAAATTGATGGGTTTTTTTTTAAATGCGTTAATAATCGTTGCTATCTATGCCCCATAGCAACATGGTTATGGTTCTTTATTGGCGACCATTTGTATAAGATGCTTCGTCGGACATATTACAATTGCATAAATGTGTTTATCTAATTATACATGTACTAGAATGATTTAGCCTCATGCAGCATAGCTATGTGCAAAATACTTAAAATTTTGTACTGTTGCCATGGCAACCATTTTTAGCAAGTAAGGGAGCGTTTTCAAAAGGCGTGGTAACAACTTTATATCGACCACCCAAGTTTTGCCCATGTGCGTAGAATATTTCATGTGTATTGAAGTAAAACTAAAAACTATTTGTACTGTGTTAGCATTTTTGTTTTTAGATAGTGAAAAAACCGTGGGCGTGAAAGGGTTAATTAATTCGCTCTAAATTTCTTGTAAAACGTGCTCGATTTAGATCAATAAGCACAGTTAAGTCATGCCAATACGGCCAAGCTTTTCCATCCTAAATCTTCTGTGTTCCGACATGCTCGATCGACAAATCGGAATGATAAATAGGCAATGAAAATGTACCTGATCCGGATTTGCAGCGCCTCTGAGCTCGTGCTAGAAGTAGCATCAAGTTTGGCCGTTTGGTTCGAAACCGAAAATCACTTTAAATCATAAGTATGACAATGCCCTTGAAAAGGAAATGACGTTCAAACCTGGAAACCCGTTTGAGCAGTTTCATAAAAAGAGGAATCAACATTCACGTCAGTTGACTTGTATTATGTATTGTAGGAAAATACATATTGGGGCTGAAAATGACGTCCTTTTTGTCTAAAACAATATTTTCTGAGATAAACGCAATTCAACAAGGTTCGAACCCGAAACCCGATGGGAATCAAAATGCATATCAAATAACTTGTACATGTTCTCATATCTTGTACATGTACATAGAATTATATGTACATGTTAATATTTACCATGCAATTATATACCACGCAAAGCTGAAAATTACGTCATTTTAGCTCTATGATCTGAGATAGGGCCTAATGACAATTTATCCACGTTGGAACCCAGAAACCCTTTCTAGCAGTTTGATGAAGTGAGGCATCACCATTCATGTCAGTTAACGCGTATGCCCTTTGGAGCTGAAAATAACGTAGTTTCTGCTCATCTTTTGATGAATATTTAAAGAATTAAAGGTAATTTAAAAAGGTCCAATGTTTGTTTCCGACCTATAATATGACGCATCGATTAGGCGTGATTACAAAAATAATTTTGTAATAAACCTCCAAGAACTGATTTCTAAAACCTGAAGTAATTTCTAAAATTGACGGAACTGTAGTCAAAAAAAAAATTCTACCCCCTCCCCCCACTCGACCGCTTGAAAAAGTAATGACAACTCAAGTTGGAATAGGTCTGAGTGGTATTTAACATTTGGTGACGATATCCTGAAAAGTGAGGTAGGAGAAGCGCCTGGAATTTCTTTGAGGAAAAAGTTATAATAAGTAGAAAAAATCTGTCAGTTCGTCTATCCATTCAACAGGGCAAATTTATAAGTAGGTTTTCTCGTTTCGTGTTTTTAGATTGGAGGTTATTATAATGAGGGTGTTTGAACTCACAATCATTAACACCTGCGTCGACGTACATTCATAGTTTATTAACCCTTTTATAAAAACATAGAAAACAGTTTTTCAATTTGAAATCATTATAAATGTCTTAGTTAGCTCTTTCCGCTTCATTTAAATACCTATGTTATGGTCTACAGACGTCAGATTCTGACGTATGAAGTCGATCCTCGCGCTGTAAGGGTTAAAAAGATATAGAATAAAAATAAATGGTGAAGATTCAATATATCGTGCTTGCTGCAACATTTAATACTCAGAATGTATTTAGTCAAACCTATGCACAAAACATTCTGGTTAACGACTGGACAGTGGTTCTACAGTCCGTCTGTCTTTGTGATGCTATAGAAGTACAAAATGGTGTCGTATTGTATTGTGTATATTTGGTAGCCGATTTTACTTGTTATAATATTCGGATAATCATGATAATGTGCAAAGTGTATTTATGTTCAATCCGTGACTAGTATATAGATATAGAGCATTGTTGCTCCTTCAGTTTCTGATTAACACTAACAAATAAAGACGTCGGTCCAGTGTTGGGGCAAAGTCTTACGACGTTGTCCCAGCACTGAGCCAACATCTTCTGTTTGCCGCGTGCCGACCTAATAATAGCCGCGGGGAAGAAACAATTTGTTTGGAATCTTGCCGTGTTTTGTCAGCAATCCAGCGGATAATTGAAATCCATCGCTGGTGGGGTAAATGATACGGGATGTGTGGACCCGGACTGCCGCGTCATCAAAGGTCCCGGCCGAGCGTCAGCCGATCCCGGCATTGAAGATAATTCGCGGTAAATTACTATCAATTCGGCAGCTTCCATGACACCTTCTGCGGGCGTATCCGATGAGCCTTCTGTTTCGCAGGGGAATCCTTTATGTCGTATATACAATTCAATTATTTTATTATACTGACTAGTATTATAGTCAGTCTAATAGGCTATTATAGGCCTACATTATCATACAAACTACACGCCTTCAGCAGTATTGCCTGTAAATTCTAGATACTTTCTTGCTGTCATGATTGTTCGTACTTCTGACTTTATTCTCTGTTCTTTTTAAAATATATACTCTTAAATACAGCATCATTCACCATGAAATAATAATAAAAAAATAGTATATTATATAGATCAGCACATTTTACAATAAATAAATCTGTCCTGTGCATACTAGAAGACAAATAAGTCAAATCAGTCGGCTAGAAATATCTGCATCTCAAAATGGGACATGTCATTTTAATATGGGCGATGTTCAACACACCTTTGTTATTCATACTGTATAAATTAATGGTGATGAAAGTGTTTTACCTAGCTCCTAATATTATGACATTATAGCTTCAGGGGTAATATTGAATCCTAACATTTTACGTGTACAAATGCTATGCAAATATTTTGTGTTTGCTGGGTAAGCCATATATACATAAATTGAATCTTTCTCATTTGTTCGAGCAATGATCAAGTTTATGATTATTATATATAGGTATATTTAATAGTAATGCTGATACATAAATATGTCTGGTGGAAAATTGTCAACAGGATTTCGTTAAGGTGAGAATTAATGAGTGGAATGCAAATGTCGCCGGACCCTTTCCAGCTACCACGAGATGACATAATAAACAGTAAAATAATATCCGCGAACTGAGAGGCTGGTAATAACAGTTTTTCATACAGGAAGTTAAAGGGACAAGCACACCACCTAGTTTTAGTCATGGCATTTAAACAATGCCAGTTAAAATTGAATGAATATCCATGCACCTAGCAAGGTATGAATTTGGCGAAAACTAGGTGGTGGGCTAGTCCCTTTAAATAGTTCTTGTTGACTTGCCACTCAGTTTTTGTCGTTGTAATCAGTTTCTGCAGAAACCCAACAAAAATGACATTATCCTATTTCTAAACAAATAATGTCATTTATTCAACTGAATTAGTTTTAGTATCTATTGTGGATATGAAACAAAAAAGGTGGTGGAGCAAATCACGACTTCAAATGAGGACTCTTCAACTTAATGTTCTAGCAGCGTCTAATATGGAAACGAATATCATCCCGTAGCACACAAAGTGCCATTATGTTCCATTATAACGAGTGGCATATATGACACTTTGAACGATAGGGAACGATGTCGTCATCCACGCAGAAAAAAGGTCATGTATGAATAATAATATAAAAACCGGGAGCGAATGCTGAATTGAGAATGGGCACCACCAGAGTAAACACTCCGGAAATACATAAATCTCACCTATTTGATCTGGCTTTCCCACCCTAGCTCCTCAGTAGTCCGGCTCCCTGTTAACGAACCTGCTTTGGTCAGGACTTTGACAAATGATCATGCTAAGGATTTGTGCGCCTCAGAGTTCGATCCGCTGAGGATTTGGGCGCAATATGAAGTTGCATTGATTGATTTAGTGATATGCCTATACATATATAATACGAGTCTTATATCTGATACTTAGCATACAGTTAGCATACACAGAAATAAGACTTATCTACGGTGGTCAACAAGTGACACCAACATTAGTGCAAGTTCATAAAAATGTATGCATGTTTAGAAAACATTTATGCATGTACACTTGCAACAATTTATGCAGGTTCAGAAAACATTACATTTTATGCAAGTATGATTGAAATCATTTATGCAAATTTAGAAAACATATAGGCCTATGCAAGTATGTTTTTAACTTGCATTAATGTTGGTGTCACCTGTTGGGCTAAGAGACTTATAAGCTCGGGTACAATTTTTATTGCATAAGTTCTCGCGATGCAATTTGACTCCGACCGTGCTTAATAAAGGACGAATAACAAGTGGCCGTGGGGTTCTTGGACTCGCCACAGGCTGTTTGTAGCTTTGATCGGGGGCTGAGACGGCCGGCAAATAAACGGGTCACTCACGGTCGCCCGGATTGGCTGACACAGGGTCACATCATGTCACGTGATCATAAACAAATTAATGTGTTTTTCGCGAGCTCAAAGTAATTTGTTATCATCGAGTTGATTAATAACCGTCGGGTGGCGGATCATGAATGGCGAGTGTAATGGGCGATAATCAGACCCTGGCGCTGCGTCCATGCTGGGAAATATAGACCAGGTTTTGCCTATTAACACTCTGCACACTAGCGGTCTATAATCGTTTTCATCAAAACATAAATGGGGTTTTAAAATGTGGTGTGTGTCTTGTATCACATTGCCTAATATGTGGTTAAGGTGAACTCAAGCATCACATATATGAAAGTAAACTACTGCTAATTTTCGCGCACGTGAATTTGAAAATCGCTCCAGCGATTCACAAATTCACGTGCTCAAAAATAATAACATCACTATTTATATTTTTGAGGGTCATATGTGACGACAGGACATCAAATCAGATCATACTGCAAGCGATGCAGATTTGTTTGAATTTTTGGCTGATGATTGCTGACAGAAAATAGACTGGGCAGCAATTGATTGCCTTCAGAGGGGGTAGACTGTAGAACATTATAGGGAAACTTATATAACTGCCAAATATTAGTATCTGGGTTCGAAGTATATGAGGTAGCAAACTAATTTAACTTTTGCTTAGGAGATAGATCAGCATTCTAATCAGGTTTGAACTATACAGCTTTCCAATTCATTCATTCATTCATTCATTCATTCATTCATTCATTCATTCATTCATTCATTCATTCATTCACTCATTCATTCATTCATTCATTCATTCATGTATTCATTCATGTATTCACTCATTGATTGATTGATTGATTGATTGATTGATTGATTGATTGATTGATTGATTGATTGATTGATTGATTGATTGATTGATTCATTCATTCATTCATTCATCCATTCATTCATTCATTCATTCATTCATTCATTCGTATATTCATTCATTCATTCATTCATTCATTCATTCATTCATTTATTCATTCATTCATTCATTCATTCATTCATTCATTCATTCATTCAGACATTCATACATTCAATCATTCGTTCGTTCGTTCGTTCGTTCGTTCGTTCGTTCGTTCGTTCGTTCGTTCGTTCGTTCGTTCGTTCGTTCGTTCGTTCGTTCGTTCGTTCGTTCGTTCGCTCAGACATTCATACATTCAATCATTCGTTCGTTCGTTCGTTCGTTCGTTCGTTCGTTCGTTCGTTCGTTCGTTCGTTCGTTCGTTCGTTCGTTCGTTCGTTCGTTCGTTCGTTCGTTCGTTCGTTCGTTCGTTCGCTCGCTCGCTCGTTCGTTCATTCATTCATCCATTCATTCATTCATTCATAGATTTATTCATTCATTTTTTCTTGCATTCGTTCGTTCGTTCGTTCGCTCGTTCGTTCGTTCGTTCGGTCGTTCGTTTGTTCGTTCGTTTGTTCGTTCGTTCGTTCGTTCGTTTGTTCATTCATTCATTTATTCGATCTTGCATTCATTTATTCAGAGAGTCATTCATTCATTCATTCATTCATTCATTCATTCATTCATTCATTCATTCATTTATTCATTCATTCATTCACTAATCATTCAATCTTTCATTCATTCATTCATTCATTCATTCATTCATTCATTCATTCATTCATTCGTTCAGAAAGTCATTTATTCATTAGATACTAACACTCGTGTCGAAAATAATAGTAATATATTTTTATTTTGTACGCTTGATCAATTATATTAAGATGTGTGTGAGTTTTTTCTGTAAAATAAAGCGTTTTTGAATTGTCCGAGATAGAGCGCTATATAATATAAATGTCAAGGTTATAATTAAAATATAATCATGTATCTCAGTTTTGAAATACGTAAGAGTTATTTCTTATCTATTCATGATATTACGTAGAATGTAAATTGGTTAAACGTTGTAATAACGCAAGCCGATCCATAATTTTTGCAGTAATAATAAAAAGGATGCGTTTCTAAAATCCAAAATGTAGTCCCCTTGTCATATACATCGAGCCTTTTAAATTTTAGACATATTAAAAATTCTCAACTGAATCGATTAGTTGGAGATCTTAATTGATAAAGTATTAACAATCTTTTTTGTCAGAGAAAAACATCATGAAACAAATTGAGCTTCAGTTGCCTGTTCCAATTTAACAGATTATCTATTTCATGGAGTAAAAAAGCTATGGAAATCAAATTAATTATTTGTATGCATGATAAATTATCCAATAACCCTTTCCCCACCAGATCCGAATATATACGCTTGCAAACAGGTTTCAAGCCAAAATGAATGCCACTGAAATTAATAAAACAGCTCCTGGCATATGCTCAGTTCTTCGAATTTTTCACAAATTATTTTTTAATAAACATGCATATTGATAAAAAAAATTATTGTCACAAATATCTCGTCATTGTGGCAGCTCCAAATGAATGCGAGAAATTGTAGCAAACAACCCAGTGATCACGAGAAAATCGATCTAGTGCTGGTATAATGCTGGATCACCATTCACGACGCTGGTCCACCGTTTACGACGCTGGTCCACCGTTTACGACGCTGGTCCACCGTTTATGACGCTGGTCCACCGGTCCGTTTACGACGCTGGTCCACCGTTTACGACGCTGGTCCACCGTTTACGACGCTGGTCCACCGTTTACGACGCTGGTTCACCGTTTACGACGCTGGTCCACCGTTTACGACGCTGGTCCACCGTTTACGACGCTGGTCCACCGTTTACGACGCTGGTCCACCGTTTATGACGCTGGTCCACCGGTCCGTTTATGACGCTGGTCCACCGTTTACGACGCTGGTCCACCGTTTACGACGCTGGTCCACCGTTTACGACGCTGGTCCACCGTTTACGACGCTGGTCCACCGTTTATGACGCTGGTCCACCGGTCCGTTTACGACGCTGGTCCAGCATCGCGAGAACTTATGCAATAAAAATTGTACTCGAGCCTAAGAATTCGTTTAGTCAGCCCAACAGTAACACTTGTCTTGTACGGCTATCCGTACTATAAAAAGTATTTTCGAACACGAAACATAAACTATTTCGAACATTCGTTTCCTCATGTCATTTTGAAAAAGCTACATTTGGATTGCCAGTAGTCCTATAAGGTGGGAACTTAGGATCGACATAGCCATTGTCATTAACTTAATTTCACCGAAGGAAATACAATAAATATAAATTCAATGAGATATTTTATTTTGAATACTAGGTTATCCATCATCTGCGACTAATTATTTAAAATGTAATTTTATTCACCTGAGTGATGCCCTTGCGCTGAGAACACTCGGGTTTGTGATATTAAATGTCATGCTTCCCTTAATTTCAATCAAATTATTACCTATAATGTATTATTATAATGAACTATTTTTATTTCGCCAGAAAAGGCCAGAAAATATATAATGGCCCTACAACTGTCCAACATCGTACAACTGGCCCAACATTAAAACAACATCGGGTAAATGTGTGCTGGTTGCACTCACCAGCTTTGGATCCTTCTTCGCCTCCAGAATCTTCTCCCGTTTTGTTGGAGGACGTTAGTTTATCTCCCAGCATGCTGAACAGTGTGCCTGTGGCGGTGTAAGCCAGACCCCCTACACCGGGGTACGTCTGACTGTATGGAAGCTGTCCCGACCCCAGGGGTGCCTTATCCCCGGGGTGTGCGGGGGTGGTGGTGAGGCTGAGGGGGGCCGGGGTGCAACCCCCAGACACGCTGCTGGTGACGGCGCACGAGGGCAGGTAGTCATGGTGATGGGGGTGATCACGTGATCCGTAGAACGACCCGCCGCCACCCCCGGAGCCGCCGTGACCGGAAGCTCCGGACCCGAACCCCCAGTCTGAGGGATGGTAGGGCAGCCCGGCTGTGGACGCGGCGTACATGGTTGCTATGGCAGCGGGTGATGGTCTCTGGAGTCCCTGGGGGTAGCTGTAGTTACCCCCGAGGGGTGAGTAGTGATGTAGGGAGGGTGATCCCATCCCGTATAACCTCTGCTCCATTGTCATGATGTGACGTCACAATATCTCTGACACTCTCCTTCACTCTCCACGAGTTACAGCACTCTCACACTATCTCTGACACTCTCCTTAAATATCCACGAGTTACAACACTCTCACACTATCTCTGACACTCACTCTCCACGTACTGGGGCAATATTAGATAACGTCCACAATGAATGCTGATAACTAACCGTTCACAATCTGCAATGAACAAAATAAGAACATCACATAATTATTAGAATCATCGACTCTCAGCCCTCGCCGGTCCCGATTATATTCGGTTTCTAATTTTGTGTTAACACATTAAGTACCACCTTTTAGACGGTTACGTTTAGATAAAACGTGATATCAATCAGCAAGATTTGAATATATTGAACCTCCATTTGGTCAAATCTGCTTAAGAGCAATCCTAGGGTATTTAATTAATTATATATATCAGTATAATGTAGGTATCGATCTCATGCGGTAAAATGTATATTCAAATATATTAAATTATCGTTTAACTGTTTATAATCATATTAATAGTATGGTGTGTGACACCTAAGTAGAATAAAATGTAAAGCAATGATATTCAAACGATGACATAGGTGTAGTGGAAAATACACAAAGGTTTATTTAACTAGTAAAGCCTATCTTTAACATTTAATGCATGTGAAATATAACTGCGAAGCATGACGAAATTTGTAACGCAAAATGACATCTGAGCTACAATTTAGAGAATTATATTTTTTAAACTAATAAACTACAATGTAGACCTACAGTAAATAGTTATTTTGGTGTTCAACTGCAAATTATCTACAAATATATTCAAGCGCCTAGACTAGTTGCAATTCAACTAGCAAGCGTTCACAAAAAAACTGACTACATTTTTATTATTAATATAACTATATAAATTTCCGTCCAAGATGGCCAATTGGTTTTTTTTGGGCGTTCTTGATCATTTTGATGGCAATAAGAAAGTGATTAATTATTTTATAAACACCTGATATCACTGTCTTTTTAATGAAGTACCTTCTTAATTAGGAAGATTTTCAATCCATGAGATCACAAATGTTTATAAGTTAAAAAACGACGACATAGAAATATTGAGTGACTGTGTGTTTTCAACCACCAACTTGAGCGGGTTTACGATAATACTGTCGTACAAAAACAAAATACGGTAAATGCACACTTTTCAAGTAAGAAGCATACACAGAACAAAATATCCCTATGATCAGAATGATGATAACAACACAGTTGAAATTGATAAGCTGTGATCTGTAGTACTTCTCTGCAAAGCCAAAAGACGGCAGCATTGATTGGATATCTTTGCATACCCGTGTATATTAATAAAGTAAACATGCCATAGGCCGAAATTTCCCACATAAAGTTTACTGCATTTTATGCGAATAATTGTATTCGTGTGCCGAGGATGTTGTAATAATTATAAGTACAATTATCACTCATTTAATAAAAAAAATTGCAAATAATTATGTTTAAATATAATTTTGTAATTAAACAGTTCAAATGATACTCAGTGACTAAGCGACGGATTGTTAATTTATTGCTTAGTTTATCAAATATTAATACTTCAAAGAATTATGTTTTTTATGGAAGATGTATATGGTCCAATGTCACAGAGAAATCTACTCATTTATGTTCAAATCGAGCACAAATATTTGCAAATCTTTATACACAGTTATTCCCCAAATAAAACAGAATAAAAACGAGAATATTCGTGATCAGTATGATAAAAATTAAAATATGAAAACATTAGAACATATGCTAACCTGTATTGATTCTTTCATGATCCTTCAGTATCCTTGACAATCATGGATAAAGTTACTAGAAGACGTCAATGTCCTCGACAGTATGATTTGTTTCTGAAGATGACGTCTTTGTCCTTCACGATGAAAAATATCACTCCCTAATCAATTCACTGTTCTGATGTGGTGAGATTTATCAGTTCTGGTGTACAAACTGTGTGCTTAATTACAGCAGTATATAAATATTATTCAAGTTCCAGCTTATTCAAGTTGCGTAACAGTGTTGCTCACGCAGCACACATAGGGTGAGAAGTTTCTCCTCACAGACCGCTCAAGTACACCTCACAACAGTTAGCGACAGCTGCGACTTGTCCTTGCCGACTTGGTGACTGACCAAGGATGATCCGGACGACTCCAGATGAAGCAGCCTGGGAGCTCAACAGGTTCACACCGAGGATGGAAATCCGATAGCGAAACAAACTGGTGAAGAAGTGGCAGTGATGGGGTTGCCAGCTGTGTGATGATCGGCAGCTGCAGCTCTGACAGACTACGGCAGGCCGAGGGCACGGTGGATCCAAACTTTTGCACTGCCGCGCAAAGGCAAACAGCAGTATCTGCTTACTTGAGAGGTAAGCAGTTACTGCTGTTTGCCTTTGCAATGCAGTGGGCTGATCCAGACACCACGCCTCCTCTCCCACCAGGTGACGCCCACGTCCCGCCCATGTCCCTCCCGGCACGCGCTGATTGGACTGTCACACCGGGCGATCTCAATGGCCACTTTGACGGACGTGGAGAGCAGGCCTGCCAGAGATTGGGATAACTTTGTTGATGATGATGTTGATGATGATGATGTGGGGAAGAAGAGAAGTGAAATGTCAAACATGCTAACCAGCTGGGTCAATACGTTGGGCAAACGTCGGCTCATGAATGGGCCGGCGTCGCAGGCATCAGCCGGTCGAGAAGCCAGTCTGCGTTTTCTTTATAATGTATAGGTTTGTGTACATGAGAAAAATCGCTGTGATTCAATTGACGCTGAATTTTCAAATGAATTACCAAACAAGGTGTTTATATAAACGTTTAGCATGATGTATTTATGGTTATCGTGTTACCATTTCATGTAAGAC